>JXSR01S002145.1:36245-67992 GCA_000969725.1 Ophiothrix spiculata
ATAATGCCTTTGGTCCAGTCACTTGGAACAATGCCAGTGTTGAGAATCAAATTGAAATATTGACAAATGGTCGATATCAATAGATTAGGGCTATTTTTGATAAGTTCATTAGTGACGGAGTCGGTTACACCACGATCATAACTTCATCTGTATTTTAAATGACGTAAATGCTTCATCGGTAGACTTTGATCTAAAAGTCATTTAAGGTCTTATCAAACCTACTTCTTGTCTCTAGCGGCTTACATATCAAATCACTCCTTCAGATTGCTCATTAAATTCATATTGTGTCTGTACATTTCGCACGTTAGCAATGCGCATCTTCGTGCAGCCCTCTGCCTGATAATTATAAATTCACAACTGATGTCGAATATGAATCATTTTTGGTCAATGCGGGTTGAGTATACATAATCAAACATGGTTAAAACCTACTTGATTTCTGAGGCATTGGAGTTGTGTTTTCAACAGTTGTAGAGAATAGAACAGTTGAATAGGCAATGTCTGCTGTACCTGTGAATTGAAAGTAAGACATATACTTAGGGGACGCTTCAAAAATCAAGTGGCGGTTGCCTGACGGTTCTTGGCGGTTTTGCCGGTGTGAAAGGAATCTTAGTCCCCTGAAATGGTAGTCCGCCTTCCATAGACCATAACGGAGTAAAGTGTGAAACTAATGTTGCGTGAGAGTTGTTTACTGTACAACCCGGACAATAAGAACGGGGGATTTATATTCCTGCTACACCGGTTCAACCGGAATAAATAATATCCAACCGCCCAAATCGGTCAGACCGGCAGACAACCGCCGCGGCGGTTGAATGTTGAAGCGACCCTTACATAATTTTAAATGTTATGTTATGTTCCTTAGCGAATCGTATATGTTTCAAACAATTAACTTGGCATACACTATTCACATTCACATGTATTTTTGTCTAATCAAGAAGAATCTTGTATCGATTTATCACCACATTACTTTCATTTTTACCTTATTTAGATTATGATAGTTTTGATGAGTGCTTCTTTTATATTTTTAAGAAATATTTTTAGTTAACTTATTTTACAACAAATGGCAAGTATACGTAAACTTGAATGACATCTACACGGATCTTAATTTATTAAAAAAAATCTTGTATTAGATCTTTATGTAATTTTATTGTAATAATACACATGATCTGTAAGTTAAGACCTAAAACTGAAACATTATTGAACGTGAGAAAATCCTGATTGGTTGTCATTAGAAGAAGAAATACTTAAGTCGCATTTTGACGAAATTGAGTTATTGGTGTTTTAGAGTTAACTGTAAGTCAATTACTCGATTGTAAGCATTCATTACGCTTGAGTGAATTGTTGGTGAATTTTTGAAAATGCTCATTCTGCAGATTACAAATATGTATACTTTTACATATCTTCAGGTTGGTTTAAGGAGATATAAGCCAAAAATCAAATGAGGTCAAATTGTCAACAAGTTCCGATTTGCCAGAATGCCATATCAAATATTGTACGTCGTTACTAATACATTTTAAATATATATGTATTTTAAAATGTTTGGAATACTCAGTTTAAGTTAATAAAGATTTTTGACAGACGATCAAGATTACAGAGGAAGAAGTACTTAAGTACAAAACAGCTATTATTGATTGTATATCAAAACAGCCTTCGTAATAACCAAAAACTATAAATTCCAATATACAATATTACATACCTAATATGTATTCAATACACTTTTGCACAAATAAGCTATAGAATAGTCAGCACTTTAAAGGCTCATATCTCATAACGTATATGTTATGACTTACCCCGAAAAGGGGGACTTTGCGACAGAACACTTTTCAAGATAATGGTAAAAATAGGTAGCAAAAAAATACAGAAAATAATAAGAATTAACAGCAGATTTTCTGTTGTAAAATGTGATTGCCTTTAACAATTTCGACAAATAAGGTGTCATTTTAAAGCTTAGAAAATGCTCTAACAGATGAAATGGTAAACTCAAAAAATGATATAATCTGCAAAGCTTCCCCTTTCGGGGTGAGTCATCTCATCACATATTATGTGACTTAAGTACTTCTTCCACTACACTCATTATCACTTATGGTATTAATAAAGGGTAATTGTTGTATCGTACTTGTTTTCTGCGTCGCTGGCGTAGTATAGCTTGTCGGCGTCGGAACTGCTGTAGTGACATCATTCGAAGAGCCTGTTAGCATATATTGTCATAGCAAAATACATTATTATGCATATAGATCATAGAATTAAACGAAATAAAATGTTTCTTAGGTGTACCATCATATAAATAAAGGCCATTACAAAGGTTCAAAACGGTCAAACTTCAGGAATAGATACTCAACGTGATAATTCATAATATTATCGATTATAATTTATTTCACAATAACCAAGGCACTTCTGAAAACAATAACACAAGTATCCTTTATCCTTGTGATATGTAAATCGGTTTGCTGTCTGCATTGCTCTACGTAAGTTTCTAAGTCCTCGAGTTCTGATAATTCCACGCCAATAACGCATGCGTAAAGTCTTTGTCTTTCATATAAATTATCATAATAACAAACGTCATCAACAGAAAGCAAGCAAATAAACAAACAAACCAAAGACAAAGAAGGAAAAAGGACAGAAAACCCCGGAAAGGCTTTAAAATGATATATCATGTTATCTGTAATAAATGTACATTTGATCAGGTCATTAATTTGTTTGATAAATTTAATCATACCTATACAAATGATCCCGTCTCCTTCGAAACCATCTTTGCATTGGCATTTAAAACTTTCTGGCGTATTAATGCATGTAGCGTTTTTGCTGCAGTTATTAGCTGCTGTATTGCATTTAACTGAAAAACAACCAGTGAAAGAAAAATGTGTTTATTTTGAGTATTAATACTCTGTGGTTCTGTGTACCTAATATATACGAGGGGTGTTCAATATAGTACGTGGTCTGAGAAAGAAGAAGAAGAACTGTGCTTTTTAAATAAATATGTTACGTAGTTCACCTCAATTGATGGATATTTTGAAAGTTTCAACTAAATCTCCTCTTTAGTTTTTATTTAAGAGAAACTTAAAACTTGTCAGTTAGAGCATTCTGAAAGTTTATTGTTTTACCTTAAAAATTGAAGAAACTTACTAACTTAAATGGCGTGCACTAACCGTAAAATCTTGGACAATATCATGAAAATGGTTGAGCTGCAGATTTCAACAATGTTAGGATGAAGATGAATCAGGAGTTACAGGTATCAAAATAATTAGATTTTATCTCCTTTTGATGCTTAGTTCTAAACTTTAGAAACCTCTAACAGTCAAGTTTTTAAACTACTAGTATGTAAAATGAAGACAGAAGAGGTATTTTCTTGAAACTTTCTACATATTCATCAAATGATGAACATATCGTTAAAGCCACATAGACATATTGAGTTTGATACGCAGTTGATGAAAATAAAGGGTTTGAAGGGCAACTGCATCAGTTTTGGTCGAACTGAGTAATATCCTCACAACCATTCCATCAGACTTCCTGCGATATGAAACAAGAACCTACATTTTCAGCTAATCGAATTTATATGGGTCAGTGTTGGCTTTCTTGTATTGAGAGCGGTACATACTCATAATGGTAGCCCTAACGTTTAATTCTTCTGCTAGAGAGAGAATATTTTTACGGGTATAGCAAGAATAATACCTTACAGTGTGTTACAAGCCAGTGGAGATCCAGTTTGCAATTTGACTACTTCTAATAGGCTAACTGAGCAAGGAACTTCAAAATCAAAACTTCAAAGCATTCTTACTGGTAACACTATCCTTTAAAATCTCCATACTACTAATTTGCTGATTGTCTGTTTCATCATTGTCTTGTGAAACGTAAATACTTTGTAATACCGTCACAAGAAGAACCATATTACAGATATCAAAGTATACCCTATTTATTGACATGGAACTTGAATAATATAAACACATGGGCTGTCAAATTGCTTTACATATTTAATTCCCTTATTAGGAGTAAGCCAAATAAAAATAATATAAGGGCGCTTCATTTTAACACCTTATAGTATTGCTTGAAATATATATAAACAACTTACCATCACAATTAATTTCATCACTATTATCGCCACAGTCATTTTCCTGATCACACACATGAGTATGGTCAAGGCATCTACCATGCCTACAAGTGAAACGGGAACCACAACACACCAATTCGTCTTCTCTGTCAGGACAATCATGAATTCTGTCACACGTCTGGTTTAACGGAATACATTCTCCAGATATTTCACATGTAAATTCGTTTTCTTTACACGCTGTTAGAAACAAACATAGTTTGTTCATCATCCGCTTTGATGTAAAACATTAATTAAAGTTCATTTTAACAACGCCAGTGTTGTGAAAACACTTGCTATTGACGTTTTCGAGTGTCATGGTCAACTCTCATCTTAAGAGTAAATGACCTCCACCTGCTCAGGAAAATGTGAATCTTAACTATTTTTTGATCATTGAAAAGATAAATTGTTTCCACTGCATTTGCGGGGACTCGAACCATGGATTATGGCAGGGGTTAGTCATGCATTACGAAGCGAGGTATCTACCGTTGAGCTATCCAGGAAGCGTTGAGATCGTGAACTGATATCTAAAACATAAACATCAGAATGCCGTATTTTTCTTTTGTTTACATAAAGATTGCAATTTTTGCCTGAATGGAATGCTCAGTTTCAAAGTAAATTATTTATATCAGACAAAATGTATATAATGTAGATAAAACAGGTAATTAACAGCTCAAACAGGGCGACCTCAGAGTCGTAATTCACGTCTGGTTTTTCAGGCAAAACAACGCGGGTTTGTTACATTATCTTTCACATTTAACACAGCATATTTATAAAATATTATATTTTATTGTAATTCAATATCAAGCCTTCAATCTGTCAGAATTTGAAAACAATTGAATCGTTCGAACGTCATGAAATTATGAGTTTTCGGCGAAAAAGGTGTCAACTTTTCGAAGTAGTCTAATGACGTCATTTTTACCTTAATAATGGACGTGAAATCACTAGTAAAGGTTCATGTATAAACTAGAGACTCAATTCCATATGTACGCCCAAAATTGTGATATTCTTATATGTGTAAGTAGGTAAAAACTTGCAGTAAAAATGACGTTCAGCCGAGCGAGACGATTAAGGGACTGTAGTCTTAAGAATGATTGTATAATCCTTTTACTACCAACCTAGAAGAAGGATATACCATTATTCTGAACATGAGAGTCGATTATGACACTCGAAACCGTCAATAGGTAGTATTTTACAACCTTGGTTTTGTTACGATGAACTTTAATTAATGGTTAGTTCATTATTATAAACTTTAGACAATTTAATTATCATACTACAGCCTATTTTGAAACAGTGTTAAAATGAGATGGTTAAGTAACATGGTATAGCCAGGGGTAGGATCTTTGGGTACCCAAAGAAAACGACAGGATAAGATCATCAAAATCGGCCAAGGCGTTACGTAATTATGCCGTCATAAAGTACTTTCGGATTGGAAAATCAGGCAAAATTGCAGTATGTTAAAAATGGCTACCAAAATCAAAATTTTGCTATAAAAGTTCTAATTAACGGATTTTTGTCCGGGTTTTTGCTAATTAATAAGGGAAATGATGATTCTATTAAACATGTCTTGTAAGTTTGAGTTTTATAGTGTGCATAAATTTTTCAAAATGGCTACTTAAAAATTTCCGGGATTTCACCATCCCCTTCACCCCAACTTTGACGGCCTACCCAAACCCCACCTTACGTGGTACCCTCCTTAGTTTTTCATCAAAATTACCGCAAATGATGTAAAAGAGATAACCTAAATGCCTGGGACTGGTTGCTTTTGCGTTTTTATGAAGCGGGAAAAAAACCTGAGGGGGAGGGTTGCAACAATCCCCCCTTTCGGAGAATAAGGGTTAAACAAACCTGTGTACATACAATGCCTAAATGTTAATTTAAATGTAAAAAAACACATTCATCGGTATCAGTTGAATTTTTGGAAGGGCTAATAATTGGTGAAAATGGTTTCTGTATAGGCTATTTACAATTTCCATTGAACCAACACACAACTGTCCCGAAAATAAAAAAAAATTGCTTTGCGGACAAACGTACACAGGAATGAAAGAGCTCCAGATCATTTTCACTGAGCTTTAAAAATTATAATATGTTGTAGCTATTAGACTTCGGAAAAGTTTTAATTCTGAAGACATACTTTTTTCAAAATGCGATTTAAATATTGTGGTATTCGGTATCAACCAACGTTTATTTTTAGATTAAACCCTTGTCTTACCAAGGGGGGGGGGGGGGGGTCGGGGGTTACCACCCCCTAACGGATGATTCCCTGTCGCATAAAAACGCACACGAATATGACCTTTTTTTGGTAGTTGTAAGTTCATTATTTGCGGTCATTTATCGGGAAAAAAATCGTAGGTACCACCTTCAGGGGGGTTAGGGTACCTCGTCAAAGTTGGAAGGTAGGTGGGGTGGTTGCCACCTGAGAAAGTCGCCATTTTGAAAAAAAACATATCTGCATGGTATTCACCTAAAACTTACAGAACGTATTAGAAACACCATTTCCCTTTTTTTCTAAGCAAACAATTTGGTAAAATTCAGATATTTATAACTTTTACAGCAAAATTTCGATTTGGTGGCCATTTTTGCCCTAAATCGTGATTTTTCCGACTCGGAAGTACTTATGACGTCATAACGTAACACCTTGGCTAATTTTCATTTCAAGGGTTAATGGATCGGGTGGTAATTTTTACCAACAGATGGCAGTGTCATATAATCGGTTGTTGGTCAGTAGCGGGATTATTCTGATAAAACGCGCGCGTGGTATGTTCACATAAGGTTTGCGCCGTATACGCAAAATGTAACGCGCGGACTTGTTATTAACGCATTATTTTCCCGGTAAGCACCGAACAATACGAAAAATAGCGCAAAATAGTAAGGCTTGCTTCCGAACCATGAAATCTTCAGTGATAAAACTTTTGACTAGTGTTTACAAAGATTACCTATTAGTTGTTGTCATTTCACTTGGATTATCTGAGTAGATACAAATTATGCAAATATGTTCTACTCGAAAGTAATACATGTTAACGATAGTCTGTATTAATAATGGTAGTTGAAACTGAAGTTTTCATTATTTTATCAATTATGACACCTTTAAATAATACGAAAAATAATGTTAAATCATAGTGAATTTTCAATATCCACTACCAAAAAACGGATTACCATTTAGTTAAGCACGGTATTCAAGGACCGCCGCACTGTTGTCATGGTTGTGGTTAACGGTCTCGCCTTTCACGAAATGGGAGCGGATTCATATGATTGGAATTTTAGAATGTTTGCCAAGGTCCTTGTCTGACCACAAAATGCTGATTTTTCAAATATTTTTGAATTGTTTGGCTGGTCAGTTGTAAACGTAAAGTGGATGTCAAATCGAGGAAAAAATATTGGGTCACCGACTGTTTGAAAAAATAAAAAGATATTTAACTGGAGATAAAATTTCACCGGTCAAATCTAAAAAAACCCATTTTCCACACCGGAAATGTCGAAATTTTGTTTAATTACAAAAACAGATAAAAGAGTTAATTGCGGCAAGTAACCTAATGCTCGATTTTGCAAGTTATCGTTAATTATAAGTAAAATTACGTGATCATACATGACGTCATAGAGCACTTAGACGTAGATGGTTGGTGATCCCATTGTTATTGCGTAAGTTTAGAGTTTATTCTATAATGTATTAACTGAGAAAAAATCTGTTTGTAGAAACTTATCAATCGCGATCGTCATCTGTATCACCTTCGATATTGTTTTATCAAAATAGCCACACATAATGTTTAGAGGATTACTGATGCCCAGGACCAGCTTCTTTTGTGGTTTATATTTTTTAATGCAGCAGAAAACATATCGTGGATTTGTAATTTTCCATCTCTTTAGTAAAAGTAAAATGGTTATTGTATCAAGGGTAAGAACAAACGGTAAGATGTTCAGAAGGTTCTGGTGTTGAAGACAATGGGGCTATGGATGATTATATATTTGTCCTTACTTGGTTTCTTAGTTATTACTGGTGTCGTAAGAGTAAGCGTAACTGTCCTATCGGTTGTTGTCATTTCACCTGCGTTACATACAAATTATGCAAACATTTCTATTTGAAAGCAATACGTATTGATGATAGTCAGTATTGATAATGGCGGGTAAAACACACGTTTTTATTGTTTGATTAATTACGGTACTTTTAAATAATGCATAAATTAATGGTAAATCATATAGAATTTTCAACATCTAATAATAATGACAACAGAGATTACCACGAAGTTAAAAACATTCATCATCATGATGACATAGAATATCATTTTTAGACAAGTATTGGGCTCGAAACTATCAAGAAGAGTCTTTTACACTAACTTACCACAATTTTTCTCATCGGTAATATCGCCGCAATCGTTAACGCCATTACAGACTCTTGTTGTGTCAATACACCTGCCATTTAGACAAGGAAATCCATCGCAGCAGATATAATTGTCTTCATCTTCCTCGTTATCACAGTCGGGAAACGAGTCACATCTTTGTTCCATTGGAATACATGTGTAACCAGATTTGTCACATGTAAACTCGTCATCACCACATGACACAGCTAGTGGAAACAATATTTTATTAGGAAAACAACTAAAAAACACAAAAGTATAATTTCATTTAAATTATTAAAAACAATGATGACAATATTCAATGACAGGTCATTGTCTCTATTCTCTTTGCTTATGGTGAATGGTTCGAAATAAGACACTTAAGAATTTGATTGTAATTCCAAGATATATTTTCTGCAGAAGCCTACTTGACAACTCAATATTCAGTTCATGAATTGTTTCTATTCTAATGCTTAAATTAGGCCCTACCTAATCAACCTTAGCTACATTCCTTTTTTTTAGGAAAAAAACATTAGAATGATTAACTAACATCAAACACTAGTACTGACAGCATTGCACTGAGGTGGATATCCCAATTGCCTATTATGCAACGTAATAAATTTAAACAAAGAAACATTCATAAAAGATCAATCACATAATTTTCTAGGCCCTTGTTTACATCATACACAATGTAAGGAGTACATTAACATACAAACAAATTTAAAAATGTTCTTCAAATTTCGTTACGTTATTGTTATAAATGTATTGAATAAACAATAGAACAAAAAAGTATTTCAATTATGAAAATCATATTTTTTTTCAGATAAAATGATTAATGTTGGTGTCTACCCATATTTTTTGGAAAAGTTTTGAGTCTGTAACTGACCAATAAAATATTAAATTAAAATAGCTACCTTTGATGTAGTTGTGGCAATAAATATAAATATAAAATAATAATAATAATAATAATTGAAAAAAAAAATACAATTAAAACATTTGAGAAAACTGCTCATTGACATGTGTTTTTAGTTTCTAAAACGTAATTTGTTACCAAATTTTGCTTCAGCAAATTTTAGATAGGCTTTTCGGATATCTTTGATGGCAAAAATGCGTATTTTAACCCCAAATCAAAAATGTAGAAATATGTTTAAATTATACACCACCATTGTGTTCCAAATGTCACTCTGCTTCTAGAAATATGATCTTTGAATTGTACTTGCAGAGTTGCAGATAAAATACTTTTCCAAAAATGATTGGTTGATACCAAATATTTATCATTTCAATTTGAAATAAATGAACGAACTGTTTACAAGTCTTACTACAATAAAACCCATCACCGGTGTATCCATCATTGCATTTGCAAGTGAAATTCCCAACAGTGTTGGAGCAGGTTGCGTTCTCGTGGCATTTATCCTTGTCATTATGACATTCGTCGAAATCTGTTCGGAAAACAAATTCATATACAGTGTTTCACATAGTCCTGTATCATTTAGATAGATAATAATAGGCTAGGAAGTGTAAAGATATTTAACAATGGCCAATAAGTATTTTTTTAGATATTACAAATAATAGAGAATGCTAAATGAATAGCATACACATTGTGTTCGAAGATTCTTTGGTTCAATTTGTGTATTGATTAAAAATCAAATTGGTTTTAAACATTGTAATACCTGAAAAAACAAAACAATAGTCATTGTAAGTAATAACTGTTTTAATTATCTTTTATTTTAAGGGTCAAAAATTCATCCACGTTCTTTTAATTATCATAAATGTATTGTAAATTTGCCTTTAATTTTACCTTCAGGTCACAATTTGTTTCTTTTAAAGAAAAGTCAAATGACATTAAATACCAAAATTTAAATCATCAAAAAACAATTTTGTTTTTTGTTTGATTAAGCTATTAAATGGGATTAAAGGAATTTAATGAACTGGCATTTGTTTTATTTAAGTGATCAATTACTCTTCAATAAAACCTCGTCATTATCAAAACTCAATAGAATACAATACCTAAGCAACTAAGTCCATATCTGTAAAAGCCCTCTTTACATACGCAAATAAAGCTGTCAACTGTTTCAATGCAAGAGGCGTTGAAACCACAAACTGTTGGATCCGTTTCACATGAGACTGTAAATTGTAAAGATGATTGTTGAAATAAATCAATCTGTTTTATATTTATAAAAATCCAAAGCGAACAGAAGAAAAACATCAATGTATTAATTGTTAATTACATTTCAACCATTTATTAATTCTTCATGAATAACGTTTTATATATTGTACTATTATAGTTCTAGTTTAGCTCAAATTTAAACATTTACTTTGAGATAAGAGTTACATTGATCTTCCAAATCAATGTGTGATTACTCTTTTCTTGTTTAAAGAATGCCCTTTTCTTTTATTAGATAAACCAATAGCATCGAGGGTCTGATTATTATATCCCACTCCTACAATCAAAATAAAAAAGTTCAAGGTATAAATATGTTACTAAGAGGGAAAGTATTACAACACCGTAGAGATCCTTTGCATATTTAATAACAGGTTTGACATTTAATATTGCAACAATATGGTATCTCAGCAAATTACCTTAGTAAGGTTTTGTTTCCAAAAAGTCAAGAAATACTTGTAAACTTCAATTATTATTCATGAGCATCTTTATACCAAATAAAATGGCACAGAGACAACAGAACTTGAGATATATGCGGTTATTACAGACGGAAAACAGCATACTCAATATGAAGTACGAAATCTGTCATATTTCTTGGACAAATTAATATTGTTCTGTTGCTAGTCTTTTCTCCTTGGTTCGATATATTTATTCAGAATGTTTTTCATTTGTAAATACATAATTGTACATACGTACTAATAGTCGTAAGATTAATGATGTGAGCATAAAGCTATATTCTACTGTAACACACTCAATAAGATAAAGAAAAACATTTCCCATACTTCGAATTATGGAACAACACAATTAAGTGTTGATAGAAAACATACTACTTAGCTATACTTACTATTACATAGTCTTATATCTTCATCCGTATTATCACTACAATCGTCTACTCCATTACAAATGTCAATGTGGTCAATGCATCTACCGTTGGCACAATTAAAATCCGTGCCACAACACTTCAGTTCATCTTCTCCGTCAGAACAATCGTCAAAATTATCACAAACTCTTTCAATAGGAATACATACACCGGAATTACAGTGAAATGGGTCGTCTCCACATTCATTTTCTGAAAGTCGAATTTGTATTTATTTTCAAATTAACAATGCTATAAAATACAGAAACAAGCGTTAACAACAACAATATTTGAAAGCCCAATATCTATACTTCACGAAAAAACACTATCACAAATGCCATCGTTTGTAAATATAAATTTGGTTTATTTCTCCTTATATACGGTACCTCTAAAGTCCAAGATGACGCGAATACATCCTTCTGGATTTATTTTATTTTTAAATAAACTTGTATTTTCCTTTCCTGTGATATTCACATAAGTACTAAAATTAAATATATATTACAGAAATATTTTCAATATCAACAGGACAGTATGCTCCACGTTTGTGTATTTTAGAATTACTATGATTATTATGTTCCTGTGGTAGGCTTGGATAAACGAAAATAGAAATGAAAGAGAAAATTCTTACCTATTGGCACAGAATCTACAGGTTCACTTGTTAAACAGACTACTAATATGAATAGCGCGATCACTATAATGGATGGATTCAGTGCTGAATTCATTTTTCTGAAAATGTTAAGTAAAACGTTTAATAATGTACCGGTAAAATGCATTCTTTGTAGAAGCAGTTTTTGCTTTACAATTGGTTAGAATGCCTAACTAAAATTTCTGACATATACGTATAATTGCTTGTAAATTAAAAATGTTCAAACTGGTATATAATACGCCTTCACCAAATATTCCAAAAGTCCAAGTTTTAGTTTTAAAAATGGCAGCATGCACAATTTCATTGGTTAGCATATATCCGACCATTTGGATTTCATTATTTTACTAAAGAAATATTTTTTACGACAACGAAAAAATACTTCCCCCTTGATTTGAAACTTTGAAACCAGCAGATAAGAGATATTATAACTGGTACCTGCTTTGCTACATGTAAAAAGAGATAAGGTTTTGTTAGTAAAACATTCCTCTTATACCATATTTGAATATCTCAAATACAAGTAGCGTTTACATACAAACATAAGATACAATCTCTAAAAAACATATTGCGCAAGATTTGATATTTTATGCTAAATGACTACCATAACTAGTTACAACACTATACTAAACATGCTAAACCGGCGTTTTAAATAGTAGGAAATAATAATTAAAATGGACTCACTCGTTGTTTTTATATTCCGTTGTCTTCACTGTTTGTATACCGATAAGAAGATATCAAGTTTGACTCTGAAAGTCATTTCATTGATATTCCAATTTGGTAAGTGAATATAGATTTCAATGCTTTTTGTCAAAATCAACAGACCTTGTCCACGGCATTTTGTCACGGTTCATGTTTAGTTTCCTTTATTATTATATGTTATTGTTTTTATTGTCAATGTCATTAAAATTGACACCTGTTTTCACTAAATACCACTGTAAAAAATCGCTTTAACTAATTTGGGACTTGACCTCAAAAATCATTTGTCTCATCAATCATTTTCTCTTTGTTAACAAATATGTTGATCCATTAAGATTAACAATGATATATCCAGGTTTTACCTTTGACCCGACATAGAAATTAATTTACGTTGGATTGTAAATGTAACAATAATTTAAACTACGCCCTGTATCTTTATTTTCAAGTGTGTGCTGTGCATAAGCAATGCATTTCTATCTTTTAATAAGTATTTCACATAATATGGTTTACCTTATGTACTCACCGAGAACTATTTTAATAAACTAGTTAGTCCCCATGCAGTGTGCATAGGTGGTTAAAATAGATAAAAAGGGCAACAACCTTGAAAAAGGGCAAAAGTAAGTATTTCCATGTCTTGCTTGCTTTGTTACTTCCCAACTGGCAGAAATGTCGCTTTACAGCACGAAGTCATTTATAAAAAAATACGGTATACCCCAACTTTATTATGACTCTCATTTAATTGATAAGAGCCAAGCCTAAGATTGAATGCAAATTCATTATTAAAAAAATTAAAACATATAGGCCCGTATTACAGAAAGGTGTTTACCTAAATCAAGGTTTTATTTCTCGTCAACAGCACGACTCATTGAACTTTTCTGCTTGAAAGCTGCAATGATGCGTATCATTCCTAGATCCTGGACAGTTGATGCTCAATTAAACAATGATTTAGCTAAACATCTTTTTGGAATACGGGCCATAATGTTAGAAGGCACGGCGTGAAAATGACACGCCTTACAAAATTGATCATATTTTTCATACATTTTATTTATTTGGCATACGTAACTTTACAAAAGTAATTGTAAGACAATAAAAAGAAAAAACTTGCTTACTTGCTTATTTCGAGTTGTCAGCTCGAACTGTGATGGACCTCCATAGCTTTCTGTCCTCCATGGCCACCTTCAAGTCTGGTGCTTCCATTCCTGTGTCTTGCTTGAGGACATCGATGTATGTTAGGGCTGGCCTCCCAGGTGTTCTTCTTCCATGTTTTGGCATCCAATGGATCAGTTTAGATACTGGTTCTTCCAGGCTTCTGGAACAGTGGCCGGCAAATCTTATTCTCCCTTGCTTATCTCATCTGACAGCATTGGAAATTTTCCATATAGCTCCTTGTTGGTGACCTTCTGATTCCAATGCACATTTAGAACAGTTCTCAACAATCTGGTGTACATGCCATCCAAACCTTTTGTGAGCTTGGAAGTCAGAGTCCAGGCCTCGCACCCGTATATTAGAACTGATTCCACTGTCGCAGAGAAGAAGCGTAGCTTAAATGCCTTCGGGAGAGAAGATTTCCAAATCTTTGACAGCTAGTTACATGCTCTCCATGCAGAAGCCTTCCTGAACTTGATGTCCTTTTCAGTGCTTCCCATCCAAGCTCCAAGATATTTGAAATTACCTACTTCCTCTAGCTCTTTACCATTGGCAGTTTTTAGAGTGATTTTGTTCTTAAAGTTGAAGGTCATGAACTTGGTTTTGCCAGCATTCATTGTAAGACCTACGTTGGCAACAGATTTCTCTACTTTCAACAGTAATTCCTGGGCTTGATTAATCTCCTCTGACAGTAATGCAATATTATCCGCAAAGTCAAGATCAGTCAATACCTTTGGACCTAATCTTCAACTCTGCCTTCTTTCCAGTTGGAATCCAAGCTCTTCTTTCTTTCCTTCAATAGCTTCTCTCAATGCATAGTCAAGGACAATCACAAACAAGTAGGGTGCAAGTGTGTCTCCTTGTAGGACTCCTTGTAAGAAAAAACAGCGTACTAATATAAAGATAAACTGTTATATACCACTACGACAGTAATTCGCGCTACTATTTTGTATGTATTATCCAAAAGGAACCTCTTTTCAGAAACGATTTGGCATAGAGGTTATGACAAAAATGTAGATGGTGATAAAATGTAGATGGTGATACCAGAAAAGATTTGGCATAGAGGTTATGAGAAAAATGTAGATGGTGAAAAAAAGTAGATGGTGATACCAAAATCGCCAATTTTATGTGGTAAAGTGGAGACGGTTCAAAAACACAAACTTGGTTATCTACTGTTTTAAACCCAATGATGACCAGTTCATACACAGAATGTATATACCATTGCACCTTTACAGCTTGGAGAAGACAGAATATTAAAATTGGGAAATTTCTTTTTTGAGTGTGAATTTTTCATCTTTTTATGTTTTCAAGCATTTGTACTAGTTGTACTTGATTGTTTTGCATTGTCTTTAATATTGCTGAAGAAGTGGCAGTACTATGTTGGCAGACATGGATTAATGGTAGCCGTTATCGAAATTAATAAAAACATATTTCAGATAACTAACTTTACATTGATCATTATAATTGAAGTGCTGCAAATGTGATCATATGAATAACTTCAATATGGTAGCTAAACCTCAAAAGTGCTAGTGGTTGTGGTTGGCTCTCTGTTTCACTATAGTCCTGTTGAAGTTATCGTGACAGTAGGAAAAACATGGATTTCAGAAGAGATTGCAGTGGAGCGGGTGTGTATAAAAATATGGCCTATATAATTATGCTCTAACTATCCATAGATCTTGTAACTGACAGATCATACATGAAGATTCAGGAAGTGAACAAATCATAATACAGTGAACACATATCCCAAAGTACAATATGTATAAATATAACAGGAATGCATTGTGTAAGTGTTAGGGTAGTTCTTAGTGTTCATTGTTGTTAATCATTCTCACTTTGTAACTTAAATTAATATTGTTTGTTTGTAGTTATAAAATCCATCAAAAATGGAACAGGTTTTGTATTAATAACTGATCTTTGTGTGCTAACATCAGTCAAAATAATGGGCTATAGACATTCTTGTAAATTATATGAAGTAAGTGTATCTGTCCTTACAATAACAATTAAGCCTGTCAGGGTTTAAAATAACCGTTGCAATAGGAAAACCTTTTGCAGCAAATGGGTCGAACACGGTGAATCCAAAACTGTTGCGGAACACCATCAGAAATCATTCGAGATATTTTCGGGGTGTGATCTGTAAACTTGTATTCTTGTTTGTACTTCTTATATTAATTGTGTTATTACTGGAAATATTACAAAACTGTTGCATGCTTCTTTACTTGAACTTGAGCTTGTTTATAGTTTTGGTTATCATTCTAACATGATAAGCATACCTTGACCTCCCAACATTTACAGATTTGAATTCTGCTTTTTAGATTTAACCCAGTAGGTCAAACAAGTTGGCAAGTGATTTTCTTATGATTTCGCTCAAGCGTGTCAAAATTTATCTATTATCGGCGGTATTTCCTAATATATGTTTGGTATAACGAATATTTTGGTTCAGATAGGATCAATTTATCGTTCTTAATATTTATGCAACCATTGAAAAAAACCTGGTTCCATGCTCAAGTTCAAAAAAACTCGCATGCAACGTTTTGTGACGTTTGTGACCACCCCAAAGAATGGCCCCATAGTTGTTTCGTTATTTGAGATACATGTATTTTATTTCATAGGCTGCACGAGAGCCCTTGGCAAGTGGGACACCCTTACCATGGAATTATGAAATGTTTTTGTTTTTGTCTTGCCAGCTAATTCCAGAGAGCGACTGTGCAATCACCATTTTATGTGTCTCTAATTTTGCATTTCAAAACAAAAGTATTATTATTCTCACTGAATCCTTGAACTCCAAATGAAACAGCTAATGAATGTATGGCAAGATGGTGTGTCCTGGTGTGGGAAACAGTGGTACAATACTTGCTTACTCCCCTTTCTAAAATGAAACAGTGAAAATTGGTTGAAAAATTGATTTAATTTTGCAAAGGCTTTTATTGTTATAAATGATTTTTAGTGGAACTTATAGATGTGTTGTTATCCTGGACGATAACCTATTGCAATGATGCGCGTAAACAACACTGTGGCGTTCAGACAATGCCATGAATGGGGCATTTATGCATGACATGACATAACGAGACGATACGAATAATGGGTACTACAAGAAGGTATAAAACATGCTCTACTGAAATGTTATTTAACTTTCATTCCCATATTACATTTTGAAATTTGGAATACATCTTCCCCAAATCCACAGTAAACTTTTTTATGGGACACCTGGTACATTTTGTATAAAAGATGTTATGATCAGGACCACTTTGAATAAATATTTGATAAACCATCAATTCGAGCCTGACATTAAGTTTATGTTCAAACATGATCATGCATGTTAATTCATGGATACTAGTAATGCAACTCCAAAGTTGTCTACTTCATGTTACAACCATGAATCTACTATTATGCTACAACCGACTCTCAGGGTTACCATTAATTTACTTAGTATTGTAGTAACATATTTTATGTTTGTTTATAGATAACAGATGATGTTGATGTTAAAGTTTCAAGAGAAACCATTGATTTTGTATTTTTTTTATTCTTGTTAAGTTAATAAAGTTTTATCTTAATTTTGACAACTGTCTATTCATGAATGTGTATCTGTTCTATTGTTAAAATATTGAAGCCCCATTTTTTATCATTTATTTCTTTACCCACTTTACACAAGCTGAACCATACGCAGTTTGCAACAGTTTTGCATGTGCTTTTCTTTTTACTTTTGCTCGTTAATCAAGGTCAGTAGCGATGATCATCAGCGGCGGTACTGCAGCCCGCAGGTGGTGGTGGTGGGGGCTAAAGAGTTGGGGAATTTCCCCAATCACCTATGGCATCATCAAAAAGATAGAAGCAGTAAATAAGCAAATGAAAGAGTGGGCAATGAGTTGAATTATTAGCCAAATCTGTTCGAGTTTTCAAGAGGTTTACCCTACAAAAGACATCTCAATATAACAATTTTGCCACCCTTAAATTTTTACTTGCCCCTAATTTGCACATATTTTCATGCGGTTACCACCATCGTTCATCGGACGGGTAAATTTCTCGTTCCAGTAAATTTTGCTAGCTCCTCGCCCGACTGACAAGTTGTCAAAACATTCACTTCGGACACTGAACAAAACAATCCCACAGCTACACTCACTTGTTACACTCAAAGTATGGATAGATAAATTGTAGTAATTGTGTACATGAAATTAACTGATAAGAATTGTCATGTTTTCAACTTTGTTCAAAAGATTGTTATTACCTCAACCTCTCCACCGAGAACCTCTTCCCTCCATTATATTGGTTTGTCAGGGGACAATTTTTTTTTACTAATAATAATCAGGGGGCAATTTTTTTTCCTTTGCTTCCCATGGGTCTGGGGACAATTTGTTTTCACCTCGGTTTTTTTTTGGCCAAAAGGGGTAATTTTTTTTTAGCTGTGGTTGAGGGAGGATTTTTTTCCCTCCGATTTCAGGGAGGGATTTTTTTTCCGAAAACTTCCTACCCCCCCCCCCCCTCAGATATCTAATGAAGCTGTCCTTACCTCATATCGATCCACAGTCTAATGTTTGTTACTGGTTTGTACAGTGCGAAAAATGAAATTTGCAACTTTTTCAAATAGAGCTCGAGGGTTTTAAAAGTTCATAACTTAAATGTTTCAAAATGTCAAATGAAAGCTGAAATTCCAGCGCTTGTACACAAAGTCTTGAAATTACGTTTGCGAATTCCATATTTGCACACGAGCCATGTTTTCGAGATGAGGCGATACTTTTTTGGGAGTCTTTATATAATATATGTGGTAAAAGGACATTTGCAAAATAAGCGCCTTAAAATTCACCAAGTGGTCTTGACTTTTTATGATAAAACTGTTCTTTATTATTGAGATTATCAGTGACTTTAAATGTTAACACATCCTCTACGTATCTGCGCAAATTATCTAGACGGATATTCATCGGGACATGCAGAGGCAATGGCTTTGTTTTCAAATAACTCCATAAACCTGGTGCATCCCTGTGGTTTAAGTGGTTGCCAATATCCATGTCAAATCGTTGTATGTAGAAAATGTTATACAAATTAAAGCTATTGCTGCGTTTACGCTGTGACGACTTGTTTCGACGTAGGATAACGTATTTGCAACTAAAAAGTTGTAATTGAAAGCAACTGATAGTAACGATAGCGTGCGTAGCTAGCAGCGTGTATGAGCGTTAACTGACTTTAACTAACGATTACGGGCGTAAAAAATACGCAGGTCTACGTTGCTTGTCGTTACCCCCAAGTCGTCACATTGTAAACGCACCTTTAAAACTCGTGAAAGTCATCTTTTGAAAATTTATCCGGAATAATATTGCTTGAGAGAGTGATTGGCATGTTGTTATAAAGGGGAACATAATTGTATGAAATCAAAACTTCATCTTCCTCGACAGTAGTATTGGCCTTAATTTCTAAACCAAAACTGACCAACTGTTTCCCTCAACGCCCTCTGTAACCAATACTTATAACTTATAGATCATTGTTGAAATATAAACGAAATTGCCAGTCTGATACGATTGCAGGGAAATATCTAAATATGTGACTATATTTGCTAAGTTGTTGTAGATTTTTAAAATTGGTATTCACGTCTTACACAACATTCAAGATGAACGTATCTTAGAGAAACTATTAACTATTGAATGTACTTCTGTTATGCTATTAGCGAGAATAGGAGAAGCTTTTGTAAAAGGTCAATTAGTTACATTGTCCCGATGATATAAATGCCCGAAACTGTCGGTTATTGCCGGTGTAATGAAATAAAGGGTCCGTGTGACTGAGTGTCCTACACTCTTAGAAAGGAAGGATCAAATATGAGACAAAAAGGATCAATTTTGATCCTTTTTAGGTATCAAATATGAGCTTACCCTTTAAGGATCAAAGTGATCCAAAAATAAGGATCAAAATTCTTGTTCCGAAAAAAGGATCAAATATTTCTTATAAAAAGATCTGTCTAAAAACATCTCACTGAAGTGACCATAGCAGGGTTTGAACCCACGCCGCATGTACACTGCCATGTAATTACGAGACCAACGCTCTAACCACTCGGCCACGGAAGAGGCAGTTATCAAGTGTGATGAAATCATCGTATTTATACATTTGTATACATTCCCGGCTATATGTAGTGGATATGAGGTGTACTCAAATATGAAACAAAAGATCACGTTAGATCCAAACGCGGTATCAAATATGAGCTCATCCTTTCCGTATCAAAGTAATCCAGAAATACGGATCAAAACTTTGATATTGTAATCAAAAAGGATCAAAATAAAATGATCCTAAAATCGGATCAACAATGATCCTGGTGAATTTGATCCATTTGTATATATTGATCCGAAAAACGATCCATGTTGGATCAAAAGTGATCCTTAAAGGATCAAAATAAAATGATCCGGAAAACTTCTCGTATATTTGATCCCGGCCTTCTAAGAGTGTAGCTACTTTTTAATTGTGTAGAACGTACTTGTACATGTGAGATCAATAAATCATTGATTTCTACTTATTTCGTGTAGTTCAATTAGACCCGGACTCCTGGTTATGGGAGACACTCTGTCTCATTACACCGGCTTCAAATTTTCTTAACAATGACAACCGCCCATTAACCGTCTGTACCGGGTGATGTTGCTGTCAATTAGATTTCAAGCAGTCCAAAACAATGTTAGCAAACCCCTCTTAAAGACGTTTGCACACGCTCATCAATGAATTGCAAAATATTTGTAATTTGAAAAAAAAAAGAAAAGGAAAGAAATGAAAAAAAGAAAAGGAAAGGAAACACAGTTATATCAAAACTTCCTGTAAAGAAATACTACCCGACACAAGTGAAAAGACCCATCTGGAATGGTATGATTTTGACAAGGGTTAGCATGGTAACCTTTAAAAGGAGCTTGGTCCGATTTTTCTACATTTAGTTTTCAATATCATGTGAAAGATGACCACTCAAGGGTTTTAAGTTAAAAATTGCAGCCGAATCGGTTAGACCGCTTTGATTTTATTAGCAATTTTGTATTTCAGCGTTACCATAATTGAACACATTTTCATATATATTCCCAAAATTGAAAGTCACTCAGCCGTGAAATGCCACATGGATTATGAGAAAAAGATGAGTACTATTTTGATACCAAAATCATAGTTATATTGGATGAAAAAAGTGAAAAATTTATTCTAACTCGATCACTGTCTTCACGATGGGGATACTAAGTGTCCGTGACAGGCGTGACCCAAACTGACACTGCCTTTTCAAAAAATATGGTTTAATGCTGAATTCTATCTCTTTCCGCCAGGAGATTTGATTCCTGTTTATGTTGCAGTATAACTCCTTTGGGGAACCAATCAGGAAACATTTCACTTTTGGAGCTGTAGCTCTTAAGTTGGAGAATACAGGCTAAATCATTTCGTGACAGGCGTGACGTGACAGGCGTGACATTTGTGCACACCTAGTAAAACTTGATTTTAGCAATGAATCTCTTGTTTAATAACGTCTTTATTTATGATTATGATTCATTTTCAACAGTTTTGATACTGTATTATGCAAGTCTAATCTATTTTTGAGCTTTAACCCTTGTCCTCCTGAGCTATTTTTGCAACATGTCCTCCGAAGGGTTGTTGCAACCATCCTAATATTTTAGAAGGGAACCTCCTATGAACTTGGTTTTGCTAATAATAGATAGGTATGAACCTCCCCTATCCAACGATACCAAGATCATAAAAATCGGCCTAGGCGTTATATAATTATGACGCTATAAAGCACTTTCGGATTGGAAAATCAGGCAAAATTGCATTATGGCAAAAATGGCCACCAAAAAGCAAAATTTGCTACAAAACTTCTAAATTACAGATTTTCGTCGTTGTTTTGCAAATTAAGGTAGGAAATGATGATTCTAACATGTCTTTTAAGTTTGAATTTTATACCATGCACATTTTTTTCAAAATGGCGACTTAAACATTTCCGGGATTTCGACTTCGTGACAGGCGTGACCGATTTTGAGATGTAATAGTGGAGAAATAAGCAATCACTGAATGTTTGTTTATTGCTTTGCAGATGTAGACTCCATGATAGAAGATAGATATTGATGTTTCACCAAAATATGACCTTTTAATAAAAAACAGCAAAAACTTTTCATGTTTTTCGTGACAGGCGTGACATCTGAAAACGACAAATTCCAACAACACACTCCTCGGCTATGATTAACATTTATTACTAAAACGCGATAATACTTTAGAGCACAGAGACTGGGGCTTCTTATACACTAATAAGGAAAAGCCTCAGATGTTTTCCTCTGTTTCAGTACCAAATCCCTTTTTGGTGCAAATTTGAGGGTAAAATGTTACTAAGGTAACATCCAACTTATTCCAGTCATAAAATAAGTTATATTTCCTTTATGGAAAAAAACAAAAGTAGTTCCTGAGACCTTGACTTGTTTACTTTCAACTCACGTATTACTTTTATGTCAGAATTGAACTTGAAAAATTCATGTATGTGATACAAGATCATGGAATTAGCCTAGAGTTCATTTTCCCACGAAATAATTAGTTTTCTGTTTTAATTCCAATATCTTTATGATATAAACCAATCACGTTAATGTTTGTGGTATGATATAACGTTGATTCTACTGTTTGACTAGTTGGCAATGACAAGAAACATGATAAAGGTTGTTACTGATCCATTAATGATAACTGTCTTGGATAAATGGTGCTATGTATTCTATCGTTTTTTGTCGCAAAATGTCAAGCCAGGAATCCAGGGTAATCACCATTTCTTCACATATCCGTATCAACACACAAGCATTTCTCCTTAGACGGGCTCCGCATTGACGCCTTTATACACAATACATTTTCTCGATTATAATGCTATAATTTCGACTGTGCTATATACAAGCTGAAAATGCAGTTTTCCAAGACAAATCTATGCTGTTGTGCCTGTTTGAATTCAGAATAGAAACATATTATAAGCGTAATAATAAAATTTTGTCAACATAACATAGTATAACTATGGGTGAAAGTTTTGAATTCACACACAGAATTAGTGTGCGAAAAGATTTCTTATTTAAAATAATAGGGGCTTTCCAGAAATTTTTGGGGCAAAAATGACGATTTTTGGCATTTTTTGCCAAAATCGACATTTTTGGTCAAAACCGATATTACCATTATGTTCAGGGTTAAAATCCACTTCTTAAAATGTATACTTTTATATATTCTATGCAATTAGTTTGAGAGTTAGAGTACAAAAACCATTTATGCTAGTTGAAGGTCTACCCCAGCCTTAATCCTTATGATATGTGTCATTAATAGAATTATGCGTATATTTTACGTGCTTTCCTCATTGCTATATATTTACCTGGCAATTGGATGTTTGTATTGTTTTTTTGACTTTGTTTGTCTTTAATTACATCTCCTCCATTATGTCATGTACATGTATTTTGAGTAACTGTTGTTTGTTTATATTGATGTTTTATATGTTCAATGGAAATAAAGATAAATATGAATATATACAATTTCCCAACTTAAGATCAATTTATGTGGCTAATTTAAACATTTCTGCCCTTGTCCTATGTATAATGAAGCTGTTGGTAATTGACCTTTGACCTATAATTGCCAAATTAAGATCAGATTCAAAGTAAAGAACATTTTTAATAAAGATAGGAACTTTTCTATTTTGTTTTAAGGGGTGGTCTACCTTACTTTTGACCAACTTTGTAACTCAATTTTCACAATGTTTCAACATGCATGTTTTAATATAGCCGGGTGAGATAAAATTAAGAAATATATAAAAATACGACAAACTCAGAAATTTTGTTGACATGGATTTTAAACTGGGCAACCACACAACATAATTGACAGTCAGCGAAAAAATCACTGACCATCCAGGATTCGAACCTGGGACCTCGGCATTACTAGCGCCACGCTCTACCAACTGAGCTAATGAGTCAGATGGGGAAGAGCGGTCGATCTTATATCTATAGGCCTTCAGTTCTAACCCTATTACTGAAATTTCAGAAATTTTGGTTGCATATTATTCACAATGCATCTTCTTGATAAAATAATTGATTTACTTTATAGGAAAATGTAATCATTTTATTAAAATCTAATTTAAATGAAAATCCTACAAATCACAGGGTGAACGTCTTCTATATATATACAAATGTGTAGGAAGAACGTCCAGAAATTTTTGACTTCCTTTCATAAAATCGCCATAACTTCGGAACCCAATGTCCGATTGAACTCAAACAAAAGTCGTTAGAAAGTAGAGATTCTTTAGTTTTTTCTTTGTGCTATCTCATTTTCCTGATCGTAACAGATTGTTGGTCAAAAGTAAGGTAGAACCTTCTAAATATTATTTAACAACTTTGCAATACAAATTACATCAACTGATAATAATTTAACATTTATCATCCAAAGTTGCTGTAAACGGAACTTATTGTTCCAAAAATGTAAATTATTTGTGGATTTCGAAATGATTATTGTTCTGCAAACCAACTTAGGAACAAATCTTTATGAAATAGAACCCTGTTCGCTTTTGCTGAAATTTTGTTTAGTGTTTGTTTATTCTACATATTTTATTATCATTAATATTTATTAGCACAAAAGTTTGTCCACTGTTAGTACGACACAGTATTTTCAAAATATGCTTTACCTGTAGAACCATCGTCCTCTTCAACTATTGCAGAGGTCTGTGTTAATGTTGTTGAATAATCCTCTTTTGAATTTGTTGCATAATCTTGGCTTGATGTTGCAGCAGTTGTTGGTTTTTCTGTTGTATTTAAGTCTAGTACTTGACTATGATCTGCAGCATCTGTAAGGGTAGGTATTATTACTGCTCATGAGGGTGATGGCGGGAACTATCATTTTTGAGGTGATTGTTCATGCAAGACACATTATCAATCTCATGGTGCTTACAGAATAAAACAGTGACTTATCAGTTGACGATTAGTGGGTTGTCGGGGACTGGTCAAACTATATTGGGTTGAGGCTTTTTATGTCCATTTATTTGATGAAATATTTAACGATTTCAAGTTGGTAATAGCTTATCATGGGGACATACGTTTGTTTTAAATAAGTACAACTAATTTTTTTTGCTTTTGCTGACAAATGTTTGGATTTCCTGTCCCATTTAAATCTGTTATTTGACTATGATCAGCAATATCTACATAGATATGATTCGATTTACGGGCATTGAAACAACGGGACAAAAAATTTTACTACTAGCATTTCGAAACTCATTACGAAACAAACGAGCCAGATGAAGAGTTAATGTGCTACAACATCCAATCTTACTTATCTTAATTTGTCGATCGCGTACTTTCAAATTCTAATTTAAAATTTAAAGAATTTAAGAAATCCATCCTGCAGATCTTAGATTTTCACGTTTTAACCTTTTTCCTAACTAAATAAAGTAAATGAGAAATTCATCCAGCAGACTGGATATTTCAATTCTAACTTTTTCTAACTAAATAAAGTGAAACAAAAGATTATAAAGATATCGAATTTGCGGATTACGTATTTTCAAAGTCTAACCTTTTCCCAACAAAATAAAGTACAACATAAGAAATTCACCCTGCAGGTTGTGTATTTTCAAATTCTAACAAATGAAGTAAAAAGTAAGAAATACAATCCAACGATCCATTATTTTCATAAGCCTTAAGTTTTTTCTTAACTAAATAAGTAAAGCATAACGAATTCATCTTGCATTCTTGTATTTTTAAATTCTAACTTTTTTCTAACTAAATACAACAAGACACAAGAAATGCAATCTGTCGATTGCGTATTTTAAAATCTAATACCTTCCCTAATCAAACCAAATGGACATAAGAACTTTTTCCCGAATAAATTAAGTAAAACATAAGAAGTTCAATGTACCGTTTGCATATTTTCAAATTCCAACGTTTTTCTAACTAAATGAAGTAAACCATTAAAAATTCAATCTGCGGCTCGTGTACTTTATTTGATTTAAAAGCTCCTCTATTTTTAAATTCTAACTTTTTCTTAACTAGCCATCATGTCAGCAGATTTAATTTCTTATGTTCTACTTTAGCATGTTTAGTTAGTTAGGAAAAAAGTTATAATTTGAAGATAAGAGCTAAATAAATTAATTCAATCTAGTTTAATTAATAGTAGGTCCGTAGTTAATAAAGTCTTAGTCGCTTCATCAATTACACGTCTTGTTTTATTAATGAAGTGATGACTCTGTACAGTGTAATGTTGAATACGTGAATATAAACACCTACGCTATTCAACAGCTAGAACACAGTACTACCATGTTTACAATGACAGTTCAAGGTATAATTTCATGAAGAACACAAAGTGAGTGTTTATTATTCGTCATGGTCATGTCCATGTTATCATATTATCATTTTCAAGCATTTTTCATTAAAATCATTAAATTTGTAAAGCTTAAAGCAATAAAACGGCTGTTGGACACACGATAAAAAGACAATTTATAAACACCTTAAACTACTCCTGCCCTAGTTTAGTTTTAAACGCATTTTAGAGCAGTTTAACTACAAGTGGTTAAAATTTAAACGGTGATTACATTTAGTCAATATTTTAGAATTACGTTTATCTTTTTTATCGTTTAAATCGCGATTTAAACATTGATTAGCGTTAAACATCTTTTGAGAATACGGCCCCTTATGTTTTACTTTGTTTAGTAAAAAAAAGTTTAAAAATGATTTGGTTTTGGAAAATCCTGTTGTTGTTGTACCGGAGGTTATACCAGATTTTTGATAATTTGGTATTGAACAAATGCCCATCTAATTCGTATCAGAAAAAAATGCAACTTTAATTAGTATCAACCCAACCCTAATTATTATTCAAATGAATCTTACGCGTAGTGCCATCGCTTTGTCCAGCTGTAGACCTGATTTGTGTTGATGCATAGACCTGTGTTGAAATTATTATATCATCTGGGCTCGGTGTTGTAGTGGCGGTTTTTCCTTTTCCTTTTACAACAACCGTCTCACCCGTCTCGGTATCAGAACCTGTTGTGGATATTCAATAAACAGTTGAAGACTTTAACTGTATTTCTTAGCTTTTTAATGTGAGAAATAAAATAATATTTGCGTCAATTCAAATACTTGTCATATACGAGGGGTATGCAATAAGTTCGTGGCCTGAGGTAGAAGGAGGCGACCTATATAGTTTTCTATAAATATGTTATGTAGATCTACTCAATTGATGAATATTTGGAAAGTTTCAAGTAAATACCTACTATTGTTAAGGCCATATATAGAAAAATGTACATGTAATATACATCGTTCTGTTCTATCACGGTTCGTTATATGTTATAAAAGTATATTCACTTTATTGTTCATGCTGTTATGTATGTTAGACATACGTTCAATAATTATTATTCATACGGCAGAGCCATTAAACTAACTAAGAGAAAACAAACAGAATGAAATCTTACTATTAACGCACAGTGTACCATTGTATCCGAGTACACATTCACAAGTAAACGCATTCACACTATCAGTACACGTGCCACCATTTTGACATGGATCACTTGCACATTCGTCGATGTCTGTCGTAGAAAACAAACAAAGTTTACAATCAATGTTCGAATATCCATTATGAAAAAAGCGAACGTTAGAAAATTAGAACAAAAGGCGTAACATGATATCTTTTCCAACCATGGTGACCATTTTAACATTACAAATTTGATTCATAAAGTATTATTTTTTTGTAACACGTCTTCCCGGGGGGGGGGGGGGACGACTGGTTACCCCCCCCTATTATTTTGAAATTGGGAACCCTAAAGTTATATTGTTTGGTACTATAGTATAGGGTAGGTGCTCCTCTTTCCATCAATACCAAAATCATAAAAATCGGTCGAGGCATTACGTAACGTCACAAAGTATTTTCCTGACCGAAAAAATCGACTTTGGGCAAAAATTGCTACTTTTCAAAAAATCTTCATAAAAGTTCTAAATTTCCGTTTTTTGTCGGAGCTTTTGCTAATAAAAATGAATTGACAATTCTAACATAAATCCATATAGTCCAGATATTTTTCAAAATGGCGTTTGAAAATTTTTCGAGGTGGCAACCATAACGGATTACCATAACCTACCTTAAGTGGTACACCCGATTTTCTTTCATCAAAATGATTGCTAAGGATGTAAAAACAATTACCTAAATGATCAGGGTTGCTTTATTTTGCATTTTGGTAAAATTGGCATTCATCCGTTAGGTGGAGGGGCCCGGTAACCACCCACTTCCCTTAAAAAGACGAGGGTTAAGTCAATCCATTTCAAATTTGTTATCTTTGTTCATGCTTAGAAATCAGAAATTAACTATTATCGCGCAATGTTCCACTATATCCAGGTTCACAATCACAAGTAAATGCATTCACGAGATCATTACACGTAGCATCATTATGGCATGGACGACCTGCACATTCGTCAATATATGTTGTAATGACCAAAAAGACAAGTAATGTGTGAATGCCAATATTGAAAAAAAAAGCCAGCTATTGAAAAAAAAAGCCATCTACAAATTAAAAGATACCCATTGAAGATGTACTTAAAGCCTTTAAAGCAACTAAGAGAAAGCAAACAAAATTATCGCACAGTATGCCATTGTATCCGAGTACACATTCACAAGTAAACGCATTCACGTGATCTTTACACGTGCCACCATTTTGGCATGGATCACTCGCACATTCGTCGATGTCTGTCGCACAAAAAGTAAATGTCACAATCAATGCTCGAATATCCATAATACAAATTATAACGGACGTTCAAAAATTAGATAAAAAAGGCTCAACAGGATTTTTTATTGCCACCATAATTACCATTTTAATATTACTAATTTATGGTATGCATTAATTCATAACTAATTATATTCTATTTGAGTAAAAATAATCTATTGGCTGTAATTTAATGCATTTCCAATTTGTTATCTTTTTATGGTCAAAAGTAAATTCCTTTCATGTTAGGTAACATATGAATAGAAGGAATAAGCAAACGAATGAAAAACTAACTATTGACACACAATGTTCCATTGTATCCGGGTACGCAATGGGATAAATTAAAGCTAAATAAATCAGAAACTTACTATTATCGCACAATTTTCCATTATATCCAGGCTCACAATCGCAAGTAAACGCATTCACGAGATCATTACACGTAGCACCATTATGACATGGACGAATTGCACAATCGTCAATATCTGTTGTAGAGAACAAAGAGACAGTTAAGTGTGAATGTCAATATTGAAAAAACAAAATATTTAAACATTAAAAGATACATTTTGAAGATGTACTTAAAGCCATTAAAGTAACTGAGCGAAAGCACCAAAATGAAATCTTACCCTTATCGCATAGTGCACCATTGTATCCGAGTACACATTCACAAGTAAACGCATTCACGTGATCTTTACACGTAGCACCATTCTGACATGGGTCACTCGCACATTCGTCGATGTCTGTCGTAGAAAACAATTAAAAGTCGCATTCAATGCTCGAATATCCATTAAAATAGCGAATGTTTAAAATTTGAAACAAGAGGCTTAACAGGATTGCCACTATGGTGACCATTTACTTAGAGTATGTATTAAGTCATAAAGTACTGTGTTTGAGTAAAAAAATTTATATTGGCTTCAATTTCATCTATTTCCGATTTATTATCTTTTTATGCTCAAAAGTAAATTTATTTCATGTCATTAAACACCATTTGAATAAAGGGAATAATCAAAAGAATGAAAAACTTACCATTACTTATACTATTTTCAATTATATCCGGTTACGCAATGATATAAATAAAGACCAAATAAATCAAAAACTTACTGTTATCGCACAATGTCCCATTATATCCAGGCTCACAATCGCAAGTAAACGCATTCAAGAAATCATTACACGTTGCACCATTATGGCACGGACCAATTGCACATTCATCAATATCTGTTGTAGAGAACAAAGAGACAGTAATTAATGTTTCAATGCTCATATTGAAAAAAGGCGTTTTAAAAATATAAAAAAATACTCTTTAAAGACAATTAATGTGTGAATGTCAATATTGAAGACAAAAATGTTTAACAATTAAAAAACAATCCTTTCAAGGTGTACTTAAAGCCAGTAAAGTAACAACGACTACGAGAAAGCAAACATAACAAAGTCTTACCATTTTCACACAGTGTATCATTGTATCCGAGTACACATTCACAAGTAAACGTATTCACGTGATCTTTACACGTGCCACCATTTTGGCATGGATCACTCGCACATTCGTCGATGTCTGTCGTACAAAAAGTAAATGTCACAATCAATGCTCGAATATCCATAATACAAATTATAACGGACGTTCAAAAATTAGATAAAAAAGGCTCAACAGGATTTTTTCCAACCATGGTGACCATTTTAAGATTACAAATTTGCTTCATAAATTGTATTTTTTTTTTTGTACCCCGGCTTCGGGGGGGGGGGGGAGGGGCTGGTTACCGACCCCTATTATTTTGAAATTGGGAACCCTAAAGTTATATTGTTTGGTACTACAGTATAGGGTGGGGCTCCACTTTCCATCGATACCAAAATCATGAAATTGATCTAGGCATTACGTAATTACGACGTCACAAAGTATTTCTGACCGAAAGAATCGACTTTGGGCAAAAATTGCTACTTTTTCAAAAAATCTTTATAAAAGTTAAATTTCAAATTTTTATCGGAGTTTTTTTGCTTATAAAAAATGAATTGACAATTAACATAAATCCATATCGTCCAGATATTTTTCAAATGGCGATTTAAAATTTTTCGAGGTGGCAACCACTCCCCTTACCTTCCGACTTTGCGGGTTACCATATCCTAACTTAAGTGGTAAACCCGATTTGTTTCATCAAAATGATTGCAAAGGATGAAAAAACAATTACCTAAATGATCAGGGTCGCTTTATTTTGCATTTTGGTAAAATTGGCGTTCATCTATTAGGAGGGGGTGGGGTGGTAACCACCCACTTCCCTTAAGAAGACGAGGGTTAAGTCAATCCATTTCAAATGTGTTATCTTTGTTCATGCTCAGAAATTAGAAACTTACTATTATCGCACAATGTTCCACTATATCCAGGTTCACAATCACAAGTAAATGCATTCACGAGATCATTACACGTAGCATCATTATGACATGGACGAATTGCACAATCGTCAATATCTGTTGTAGATAACAAAGAGAAAATAATTAATGTTTCAATGCTCATATTCGTCAATATATGTTGTAGAGAACAAAGAGATAATTAATGTGTGAATGTCAAAATTGAAAAAAAAAAACATCTACAAATTAAAAGATACCCATTGAAGATGTACTTAAAGCCATTAAAGCAACTGAGCGAAAGCACCAAAATGAAATCTTACCATTATCGCATAGTGCACCATTGAATCCGAGTACACATTCACAAGTAAACGCATTCACGTGATCTTTACACGTAGCGCCATTCTGACATGGGTCACTCGCACATTCGTCGATGTCTGTCGTAGAAAACAATTAAAAGTCGCATTCAATGCTCGAATATCCATTAAAAATAGCGAATGTTTAAAATTTGAAAAAAGAGGCTTAACAGGATTGCCACTATGGTGACCATTTACTTAGAGTATGCATTAAGTCATAAAGTACTGTGTTCGAGTAAACAAAAATCTATCGGCTACAATTTCATCTATTTCCGATTTATTATATTTTTATGCTCAAAAGTAAATTTATTTCATGTTATTAAACACCATTTGAATAAAGGGAAAAATCAAAAGAATGAAAAACTTACCATTACTTATACTATTTTCAATTATATCCGGTTACGCAATGATATAAATAAAGACCAAATAAATCAAAAACTTACTGTTATCGCACAATGTCCCATTATATCCAGGCTCACAATCG
>JXSR01S002146.1:2000-14233 GCA_000969725.1 Ophiothrix spiculata
TATCATCCATATGGGCTGTTATTGCGGAAATGGTTGAAAATCGACGTTGAAAATCGGACTGTTGACCACTGTACCCCCCGTAAGGATTCTGAAGGGCACCCCATTTCAAGGCAATTTTGAAAGGGCACACTGTTTTAGAAGGTGATTACATGTTAAAGAATAGCATTAGGCATTGCTAAGTAATAGGGCATCAAGGCAACTGGTAGGGTCACCGACGGCAAATGCCTTCGGTTAAAATTTACCTTGCTCTGTGAGTCCCGTGCTTGAACTGACTGGCACCTTGTCCTTGTGAAATGTCTTGCTTTACATAAAACATAAACAGTTTCATATGTAGACCTACATGTATTTTGTGATCTTTACCAGAAATTCCTATGTACTTTTGTACAGTATGAAAGCATGTATGTATAGTAGGTGATCCTGCATGGAACAATTATATTTAAAGTAAAGGTCTAGGCCTAAATAATTTGTTGAAATTATTTTCAATGAAGCACTTTTCATTTCGACTAAATAAGCAGGGAGCCATTCACTGCCATCGACTACAAAAAGTTTTGGTTATTTTGACGAAAAAAATCAGATGTTTTATGGATGGGATTAACAATGCATTGATTGACTGTTGCATATGGGTCAAACTACTAATAAAATAACTTTAACAAAATGTGAATGCAGGATTTCCAACCTTACCGCTTCCTGGCAGGACCGCTTCCCGGCCAGTCACCTATAGAATACAGCCAGATTTGTTTTTAAAATTCTTTTACCATAACTGTTATTGGGCATTTTTAGGAGAGATGAGACAAAAGTTTTGAACTTCTTTTTGGAAGATCTTCATTTGTGATTGATTAAGGAATGCCATAGTATGACATGCCTCATTAATCTCGAAAAAATACAAATTACGCCCATGTCCCGCATGACTAGTTGCGCTAATAAGTTATGAGAGTACCATGCACTATAATCGTCACCAGTGTGAAATGAGTTTATCCAATTGAAATAATGTTTTTTGTTGCCGATGGTGAACTTGTTATGAGAATCGTAACCATTTTTGTGAAGATTTTATGCCAATTTGTAAACTCTAAGACCTATATTTCAAGCAGATTTAACAAGCTGAATCAATGTGTCAAAAATATGTCTGGAATAAAAACAAGAGAGATTACACTTGACCTGAGGCATTTAAAATCTTGTCACTTAAGATCCCTAGATGTATAACCAATTCAGTGCAAACTTGCAAATATATTGTGTTGTATTTTGGTTTTGATTTTGGTAGAAAGTTAAGTGTTGAAAATTATGAATACTAACAGAGTACCTGTGCCAGGTCCCGCAAGTTGAATTGACCTCCTTGAAATACTCAGGGAATCAATTGCTGCTTGGTCCAAGTAGGGTCAAGGGTTCTGAGTTATGGCCTTGACTCTAAAATGACTTGGGGTCAACTTTCCAGCCAATTTTGAGATTTCACCTCGAATCAACCCATCAAAATACTGAGGGAGCCAATACTATGCATGGTCCCAAGTTTGGTCCAGGTATTATAGTCAAGGGCCTGGGTGACATTTGGTCAACTTTTAAACAATTAAAATTTTTGACTTCAGATTTGCACCTTTTAACTTTGATGACCTTAACTGGACCCCATCAAAATACACTGGGACCAAATACTATGCATAGTCGAAGTTTAGTCAAGGTAGGGTCGATAGTTCTGGAGTTATGGCAGTGATCTTGAAATGGCCTGGGATGACCTTTGGGTCAACTCTCCTGTCAATTTTGAGCCTTGACTTCAGAATGACCTTATGCCGACCTCAACTGGGCCCCTTTAAAACACTCAGGAGGCCAATTACTGTTGGTGGTCCAAATTCGGTCCAGGTGGGGTCAAGGTGGAGTTACAAACTAATGAACAAACAATGTGCCCATCCTGTGAATTATAGTATGATAGGGTATCTTGTGGCCGTAAAAGCATGGGTTAAAAGAATTTCGGGCATACCAGAACTAAAAGCGAGTTATCCCCACAGAATTACACCAAGTCCCAGAAGTGAGTTACGACAAGTACCACCGGCAAGTTAAAAAAGCGAGTTTTCTCCTACTGGGACTTGGCGTAACTTCGTGTGGGGTAAAAAATGTGTGCGCATTTTTTTTGCTTGTTCCATAACTGCCTTTTTTTAAACTTGCCAGTTACCTATTCCCCCATAATAGCCTCTAGTTATTATTGTCAATTTAGCCTATCAGTTATAATATTGTCAATTTTTATTTTTTCAATGTCATTTCAGCGCCCCTCCCCCTAAGGCGACACATGGTTGAAACATGCCCCTTTGCACCTCTAAGTAACTCTTCTTTCTGTCCTCTCTTTTTTTCACCTTCCCTTATTCTTTTTCCTTCCTTTCTCTTTACCCTGTTCTTTTCTTTCACTTTTCTCTATCTCTTTTCCCTTCCCCCTTTTCTTTCTCTTTTCTTTCCTTTTTTCCTCTGCTTCTCTTTATTTTCCCCTTTTTTCCCCATTTCTTTTCCTTTCCATTTCTTTCTCTCCCCTTTATTTTTTTCCCCGGGATAAACCAATTAGGCCATTATTAAAACTTTATGAACCAAAAGTAGACCTATACATTCTGTTTCATGAATCTGATCATAGACCAATAAAGTTATGGGGGTAAAGGTTATGTTTGAGTCATACATTGCATCTGTGTACAGTAGTTACAGGATGATTAACAGTCGGTGAAGAATAAATTGATAGTGAATATCCTGACAGTAACTGAAGCAATAACATTTTAAGTGATCCATATTATAATTTGCAATTTGAAGAAGACCTGATTTACTGTGCTACACAGATGACATGCTGGGGATTGGGACTTCTGCATATCAGGCAATCAGGGCTGAACCTCTCCAGTGGGATAGGAATCTGTAGATTTCTTTTTTCTAGAAATCCTTAGACGTGGGGTCCATTTATTACAAACATATTATCTCAAAACATTGGTATGTTTTTTGTTTCCAAATTTTCCTTCCAATTGTTCAAAAGGTTTTGGGAAATGGACCTCTATTTCTCAAAAGTTGTATAAATGGATACCTTTTCTGCATAAAGAAACAGGGGAGTGGGGGGGGGGGGGGTACCAATCATTCTAACAGTCTAATATCACTGATTGCACAGTACTGTGGGTAACACAAAACAAAGTGACCCTGGGCATTTAAGTATTTTCTTATGGGGTCATTTTGATGGGAAAAAATCAGGGATATGACCTAAGATGGGGTATACTGGGTGTAGGCCGTCAAAGTGTAGGGGTTGGTGGCAATCTCCTTTTTGAAAAATATCTGCATTTATTATGGATCTGAAACTCACAGGACATGTTAGAATTATCCTTTATTTATTAGCAAAAAACTTGATGAAAATCCGACTGAACTTTTAAACAAAATTTGTAAATGGTACCTGTAGCCATTTCTGCCAAAAATCATATTTCTGTTCTAGAAGTATTTTGTGACGTCATAGTTAGGTAAAGCCTTGGCCGATTTTCATTATCTTGGTAAGAGCAGACACTAAGTTATACTATTATAGTAATAAACAACTAAACTTTTGACATGTCAATCTAAAAATAAGAGGGGGTGGTAACCACCAACTCCCTCCTCAAGAAATGTGTCACAGAATAAGGCTCTGGAAGACGAGCGTTGATATCCCCACTTGTATGTAAATAACTCAATATTCAAATAGACTCAGCTAATTATTCACATCTGATGAAAATATTCTTTGAAAACCTGACTATGTAATCGATTAATCAAACATTTGTACTTTCTTGTTCCAGTACCAATGACTGAAGCAGAGAAAGCTCTGAACCAGTTGGGCGGCCAGTTTGCCAACGGTCGGCCTCTACCTCAAGCCATCAGACAGCAGATAGTAGACATGGCACAGCAAGGTGTTAGACCGTGTGACATCTCCAGACAACTCAAAGTCTCACATGGCTGTGTCAGTAAAATTCTCGTCAGGTAAGAGGTTGTGTGTATAGGCTACAAAGCTGGAATTTTCAGCAAGAGTGTATGGGTCCTGGCTCTCAAGACTTATGATTCGTGCACAAAGAGTCCAGTTAGAATCTCTGTAGAATAACCACTTGAGACAATTATAAAGGGGAATCAATCGGAGACTCGCCACCATTTTGATTTTACCGCCATGTAAATCCTTTGGGATGGCGGCCAAGCAGTCAAGTTGGTTCAAACGGTAAGGCACTCACTTGCAGCGCGGAAGGTCCTTTGTTCGAAGTTGATTGTGCTTGAAATTCCCTTGGACAAGGAACTAACTGCTAATTGTCTCGTGGAAACACGTATGAAACTCAGGGAGCTGATCCGAGCAGTGACGGTGCGTATATGGGCTGATCAAGGTTCAGCGCCCCTAAAGGTTGCCGCAGAACCTGAAATGATGCTTGGTGTGGAATGGAGCTTACTAGGGCCATAGTGGTCAGCGAACACCTGTAAAGTGTGCAGAGGCCGAATGCAATTACAAATCTGGGAGGAATAGCGCACTCTAAATCCCCAGTATTTATTTATTTATTTATCTTGGATTGTCGCTCATGGATGGCGAGTTATTGTACCTCCAGCATTTTACGACTACGGATGTCACACTTCAAGTATTCACGATGGATTCATTTTAGCAGGAAAATTGGCGTACTTTGATCAGAGCATGTAGCAATAGACATTACTTGAAATGCAGAGTGTGAAATAAAATGCACGCTCTATATTTATTAGTCTAGTGAAGTTTTGCGCGTTCTGCCTGGATATCGGGCCAAACTCCGAACAGAACTGGGGATGCAATAACTCTGCTCCATGAGCGACAACAAGATGGCGGCAAGCACAGATTCCCCTTTATAATTTCCTTGAGAATAACTCTAGCTAGAATATTTCAAGCAATCTGAATAGAAAAGAGTCCAGACTCTTACAAGAATAGTGTGTACAATTAATCCTGCACAAAATTCCACTGCCACAGAATGATTAGGATTGGGATCTCTGTATCATTTTAAATATTGCATCATTTAATTTATCACCACTTCAAAAAGACACATGAAATCTGAAAACTTTTCTTCAGTTCAAGCTTCCCTAAATATAATTCTAAACTGACTACCCTGGTTTTGGAACTCACAGAAAGGGCATGTCAACTTTAAAATTTCAAAAGCTTGTATTTAAGCTTGTATTGTTGTATATACTGAATCAATGTTAGTGTCCCTTTCAGTCAAAACGTTTTTAGTAATAAAAAGTAATTTTATGTAGTTATGAATTTGTTGTTCAGACTCTGTGTATCAAGTTTTTATGGAATTTCACTTAAACCCAGTTTTGTCGACCAATGAGATTTTATGTTAACATATCAAGTTGGAAAATGGATAAAGGCAGCAAGTGAGTCGCTGATTACGGTTATTACCTGAAAATGCGCTTTATTCCGTGTGAGTGAAAGAGCCTATGTGATGTCGAGTACCAAATTTGTATCTAAAAAGGCAAAGTTCGCAAAGTCCTATAATAAATTCGTATGCCGACTTGCTGCCCTTAACAAGATTCATCAATTTGTGCCTTATGTTGACAAAAATAGTGACGTAAGGCATGTTGACAGAAACCTTATAGGGGTTTTATGTCAAGTTTGTGATGGGACTGAATTTTTTTTTTCTATGTGACGTAATTCCAATTTATTACAGATATTATGAAACTGGTTCAATAAGACCGGGTATCATCGGTGGAAGCAAACCAAAAGTTGCCACACCAGATGTGGTGGAGAAGATTGCCAACTACAAACGCGAGAATCCCACAATCTTTGCGTGGGAGATCAAAGAACAACTCATAAATGACGGGGTGTGTTCAAAGGAAACAGTACCTAGCGTTAGCTCTATTAACAGGTAAGTGCTATCAATGCCCTGGAATTATAAATTTTTAAAGTGATGGGTCGAGATGGATTGGAGTGTTTGGCGCAGTCCATACTCCCATATATCCGTAAATCATTGAAAGCTCACAAAGGTTAAATAGGTTGCCATGATGGTGTTATAGAATACTAAATTTGTTGGATGAATAATAAGGCTAAAAGTGACCCCTTTTCAACCCTGAATAAGTATGACCATACAGAATATTGCCGTTGGTAGGTATCTTTAAGTTCTCAAATTCACCTCACATTAAGTTGGTGAAGTGCATTTTTATGTATTTATGTAATAGGCCTACTGATAAAACCAACAAAAGAAAGGAAGACCTTTCAAAAAGAATTTTTCCATCCACACAAATTCCCACATTCTTCCAAGTAATAAAATTTTGCTATAAGTGTTTCTGAATTAGACAATTTCAATTTAATGGGGCTCTCCACATGGAAGTGTCAAATGTAGATGCACCTAGATAAATCATAAAATGTAGATTTCTGAAGTGCAAATTGTGTTCACACGGTCACGCGTCAATCTCCAGGTATGCGTATTGACACGCTTGGGTGTGCGTGCGTGGAAATAACGCAACTACGTGTATGTGGACGTGCAGTCTATTACGCTCGTGCGATCGTTTGCTGAAGATCATTTTAATCTATACATGCATCTTGATGTGCGAAGTACAGATTGATTTGTCCGTGTGGAGAGCCCCATCGTCAAACTTCATCACATCAATGTACCAAATAATATGCTGATTAGGCAACACTTCACCCTTAATCAGCATCAAGTTTGTCTCTGTTAAGATCAAAACGTGCTAAGAGTGTATTCAAATTTATTCTGGTAAAGCCACCCAAATGGCAATGCTCCAAAATGGCAAAATATTTAAGTCAGTGTAAATACCTGCCTTTTGATTTTGAAACTTTACAAACACAGCTTTCATTATAACCAAAACTACAAGCTCTTTTACAGATTACATGTTTTGCATCACTTAATGCTATTTAATTACTCTCACAACTTGCATGTTTACACTTTCTCACTTCCTTAAACAAATTCACCTGTAGGGCATGAAGTTGACTTTTCGTGCCCAGTTTTTGATCCTTACAGTTTCGAACAATAGAGAAACATAACCGTGCTAACCCTTACTCATTCATTTTCAAATCACTTTCCCTTTCTTTCAATTACATCTGTCTGTTTGCATACCAATTCAAATCAAAAGTAGGGGCCAAACTTATTGAACCACAACTAGACCCAGTAATGAAGTCATCTTGGAAACAAACCCATACATAATGATAGTTATACCTGTGAGTTCCAAAGCTTTTTTAGTTCTTTGATATTATAGGTGTGCCCAATTTTGGTCCATGTTTGTATTCTTACACTTATCAATTTAAAGCAATTTTTATAAATTAGTACAACTATTTAAGTTAATGCGATTAAATTTGTATTGATTTGTTTTTTTGTAACTTCACTGATAACCATCACTGATTATGCCCCATATTATATTATGTACATTATGCTGACCATAATACAAAACATGCTTCCATCATGCATTGCTTCCTATGGGATTATTGAAGAGGAAATTATGTGAGTAGTTAGTGATGAAACGGCCTTAAATAAATTTTATGTTAATTGTTAAAATCTCATTTTTGGCATGTTTGATCACAAACTATATATATTCACATTTAATGTCCTGAACACAAAAAATGCCATAGGAAGCAATGCATGATGGGTACACACAAACTCTGTGCTGACCCTGCATGCAATAATTTAAACGATTCTAATCACTGGATTTGAATGATTGGCAATGAGTGTATAGTGGACAATTTACTTGATTTGAATGATTGGCGATTGAGTGTATAGTGGACAATTTTATTGAAATAAATGGCGAATATCATTAAATGCATATTGTTGATTCATTATTTAAAACCTGTTAACTGCTTATATCGTAAAGAATATGTTTTTCGAAATTAAAAATAAATGGATAAACATTTCTTCAATATCTGCTTGACATATGCTGGAATATATTTTGATATTTTACAGAATTTTAAGAAATAAAATCATAAATGGTCAGGTGCTTCCAGAAGGTTCCCTGACTACCAAGGCCCGTCCATGTTCCCCCAACAGCGAGGAGGGGGACCAGTCACCCCCTACCATGGTGGATCCACAGAGGTTAGCCCATTTGGCACCTAACTTTACACAGCAAGCAGCTATTTCAGCAGGTAAGATAATTTCCAAACAATATTTGGAAAATTTGAAATTTCAAGATTTGATAGGAACTGTCAAGTGTCCTTGTTAAAGGGGCAATTCATGATCCACTTTTCACCCTCAAGGTCACCTCTATCAAAATTGAGTTTTTTAGCTTATAAGAATCCTCAAGTGGTATATGTTACGATCCCCAAACCATTCTTTCATATGTGCTTTCATTTTTGAGAAAAGTGAGAAAATGTGTCATTTACTAATTATTGTCGGGGCCCCGACAGTAATTACAACACAGTAGTCTATGGGGATTTTCAAAATGCTAAAAAGCTTGTAACTTGGAAACGAATGGTCAGAATCAAGTGAAATTTTCAGTATATATTTATGTTGTAATCTTCTTTTTATTTAGCTAGAAAAGAGGCCACATTAAAATCATGAATTGCACCTTTAAAAATTAATTGGTTTGACGAATTTGTAAATTTCTGTACCCCCTTCCCCCAGAAAAAAAATGAAATTACTCAAAGCATGAACTATTAGTCACCTGAGCCATGTTACAAACTTTTGTCAATAAAAAAGATGTTCATTATTTTTTCAACTGGTACAAACTGGAGACCCTGGACATATTTCATCAAAAGTACCTTTTGTATAAATCACCCCTTGTAGTTCATTATAACAGGAATGTGAACAACTGCTATTTAGCTAGTCCCTGTATCTTTGAAAAGCTCAGCCATATGAATTGAAAAGTGTCTGATTATGTAACTCTTCCGAGATTTGTGTTATGAGTGCAACAGGTATTATTTACTAAAGCTCCTGGCTAAAGCTACTTTTTGAAAATGTGCAATGTGTTTAGTACAAGCACAGCAAGTCTGACCAGCAATTTATTCTTTGTACATGTGTACATGCAATGAACCTGAGATAGTAACTAGTCCACTTGTTTGTTGGGTTATGAGCAAAGAATATTACTGACTAGCGCTACTTTTTGAAAAGTATAAGTATATGATCAAGTACATGTGATCACTCATAACACACCAAGTGTTTTCTACACTATGATGGGTTCTAAGATTGCCATATAGAAATGACTAATCTGTGAGCTAGCTCACTGCCTTTGATTAATGACTGGCATGACATTGCTAATTTATAGCTAAATGTTGATGTCTGACTAGATATGTATTGAAACAGTGTCAATCGCTAATATAGCCAGTGACAGTTGTGTGATTTTTGTCACTGTTTGATATTTGATTGTAGGTCTATGCATGTATTTGATTGTGTTTGTTACTTTTATTCAGAATAAAATTGTTATGATAATGTATAGAGGCCTGTTTTCAAAATCCAATAAATCTCAAAATGGTACTCAGTTTTTGTTTTTAAGAAATTGCAATAAATCTTACAAACACTGCATAAATGTCACTTTAGATTTGTCACACTTAAAGGTAGGTGTTCCGATCTTGTGAAAGATTTGACATATACTTTTTCCGTATTTGAATGAAGGGTCATCACCTACATAAAAAAGACAATTGTAAAGTTTCATTCATATACCTTGAGCCAAATTAATGCCACAGGCAAAAAAGCTTTATTTTTGTTAACATAATATAGCAGTATAATTCAGCCCTTTTTTGACAATATCTCTTTAACGAAACATAATATGGTTGTGAAATTTTACAGGGGTTATGAGAAAAACATGCTCTTTCATGTGGTATCAAAATCTCCAATTTGATTTTGTGAGTGAAAGTGATCGGAATACACACCTTTAATACTGTAATGCGCTTCATTTGGACTTTGGAAAAGCTTTGATATCACAAATATCGTGAAGCATAAAATTTGATTTTTATTTTCAAATAGCTTAATCAAATCTTCAACAAGATCCTGCTGATGGCAATTTGTAATTTATAATGATTCCCACCAAATTTAGTAACTGTATAAGCCTAAGCCTTTAATTTTGCAGCTCAAGTTTGTTTTTTTTCAAAATAATAAAATTGAGAACTTGCGTGCAGATTTGATATATTGTTTATTTGAAATTCATGGTGCACAGACATCAATATAAAACTGCAAAACCGGAAAAATATATAAAACTGCAAAACCGGAAACATTTTTCCGTAGGGATAGACAACTTTCATAAATTTAAAAAAGCAATCAGACACTGGCCCTGATACGTATGAAATATTTTCCATCATTGACCAGATCACTATTTTGTGCTTGGGATACACCACAAATAACTGTATTGGGTTAAAATCAGATTGAATATTGGATGTGCAAAAGCAGTCTAAAGAACTTTGTTAATTTCTCATCACTAACTTTGCAAAAAAATGTCCCTCAAGAAATTAAATCATTTTACATTGTGTTAACAGTCGTCTTTATATCTGCTTTCATTGTAAAGGTATTCTCAGTAACCCACAACTCGCCGCCCAGTATCCCTCCGCTTTCTTACAAATGGCCGCCGCAGTAGGCGGAACTTCCGTGGCATCACATTTACCTCTGACCCAGCAAGTAACCACACAGCCCAACCGTATTTCACCTATGTACACCATCAAAAGTTTATTAGCATCACCGAGTCAAGTCGATATTGAGAGGGCAAAGCTAATGATCAAAAAGGAAGGTAAGATGCAACGTATCAAATCCTGGGGGTGGGGGCACTTTCGTAGGCCATCACATTATCAATTTGTCATTTTCACTTATTTCAGTTCATTAAATCATACCGAAAGGGACAGGCATGGCCTTGTGGTATAATACTAGGTCCGTGGTTCTTTGGGCATTCACTTAGAAAACATGGTTTCGAATCTGGTTGATTGTGTGTGTAGTGCCTCGACTGAGTCTTGGGGATTTTTAGCCATGGGTTCCAAACTGGTGGGCAACTTGTGTAGTGTCCCTGAGCAAGATCTTTTTCAGGTGTTGGATGGGTTTTTTAAGGTAAGCTAAAATTTGTTTAGGGGTATTTTGAAAACCTTTGCTCATACATATTGCTGAAATGGCAGTAGGCAGTGGGCACCCCCTTTCAACTTGATGTGCTTAAAGCAACACAACTGCAATCAGTTAACTGTGTAATCTAGGCCAGACTGTAAGCTAACATAGTAGTAGAGATAATTATGCATTATTGTCACCATGTTTATTCATTTAAGTCAATGCATGAAACAAGGGACCAGAAAACATTAAAGGTAGATTATTAGTATTGGACATTTTGTTACCAAAATTTACCAAATCAACCTAAATTTTATTTGAACGAACAATTTTATTTATTTTTAAATGAACCCTGCAAAAATTTGAACAAAGTGAACTTCCTTGAACACAATAAAATTTGCCTTCAAATTTAACCTCCAACAATTTTGGAAAAATTGGCCCATGATCAAGTTCATTGTATGAACATTGTTCTTCATTTTCAACTTTGCTTACTTTCCATATATTGTTGCTAGGCAATGCCATGGCAACATAGTATGCCTGACTGGTTTTACCTTGTGAACTGTCATGGACAAATTCTATTTGTGAAGTGTATTTTTAGTCTGAAGTTTTTCTTTCAAAGTCTCATTTGCACGAGACTATAAAGAACACACGATGTACTTTTTAATTAGAAATACAAAATATTTTAAAATTCTCAATTTTGTCATGTATCAAGAGAAAGTTAGAAAGACACATATAAGAAATAATATAATCAGGAAAGGTCTTTTCTAATATATGCTACTAAAATTAATGATCACACAACTTTAATTAAGAAGTTTTGAGATAGGGGCCTATATGGGTTGACAGAAAATGAAAATTGTATGAATTGAATAAAAAGTAGTGCCAAACGAAAAGAAGATATCCGGACCTTCCCATCATGCCCTTGCTTCCAATAGGATATTTTGTACAGGTTGTCATGAACATCTTTAGTGATAAAACATAGCACAATAAGTAGTCCTCATCCCAATTTTGCATTTCAGACATGTTTCATCACTAAAGATGTTCATGACAGCCTGTACAAAATATTCCATGGAAGCAAGGCATGATGGGAAGGTCCGGATATCTTCTTTTTGCCAAACCTATTTAATGTCCAGCAAAACCATCCAATCGAAATTGCCTCTAAAATAATCCCAAACCATTTACATTAATACAATTTCTGCTCCAAAATGTTTTTATATTTTAAAAAACTACAGCAGCCAACGCGGTTGTAGAATCTACCGGTCTCGCAGTAGTCGCTGCCGCACAAGCACAACAGCAGCCAATCATGTACACTACCGC
>JXSR01S002146.1:36986-49709 GCA_000969725.1 Ophiothrix spiculata
GAAATGCATATGGCTGTTCAAATTTTATAAAGTGCAATGCCTCACAAGAGGTCCTTTGGTTTACCATGTTTCAGGTAGATATTTAAAGTGTCAAATTCAAAATATTGTGAATTATATATTATTGAAGCATTCGAGTCAAATCTGTCATAGCACCACTTGTCATATCAAACCGTCATTAGTCTTTTTATCAGTCCTTTTAATGGAGCTCCATAAAAAGATGCCTATTATCCCATTCATACTCTTGACCATATAGCAGGGTTGTGAGAGTTCAGATTTTTAAAAGAGTCACAATTTCAGCTTTTTTTTAATATTATTTTCAGCCTGTTTTTGGCATTTTGTCACTATTTTCAGATTTTTTTCAAACATCCACTCACAGCCCTAATATTGCTATTTTGTTCAATGTTTTATCATATTTAATAGAGGAATTGTTTTATATTTTCAGGAACAGAAAATGGAAATTCTGCTACAATTGCTGCTTCACAAAATGCAGAGATTGCCAACAACCTACCAATGAAAATCATCTCTATTAATCCGGTTCCATGCGTCCTGAAAATTCCAACTGTGACGGCGACGAATCTTGGCATAGTGGATTCTGGATTATCGGAGTTTCCATCGGATGAGTTACCGGCAGACGACGACGATCCAGTGACTCTTGAAGCGACATCCATTGAGGAAACGGTTTCCCAGGAAACTAATCATTTAGCAGTGTCTGCCAGCCCAGGGCCGGTTCCTGTCAATATTTTATCAACAAATAAAAGTGCTTTTCCTTTGAAAATATTTTCGGCTGCTAGTAACTCAGCTATAGCCTCATCCGCTAATTTAGATGTTATTCCTCTTTCATTACGTAAAACATCCGCTGATGATGACGATGTTGACGATGATGGAGGAGGGGACGTTGAAATTATATCATCTAGCGATGACAATACTTTAAGACATTCATCATCGGTAAATAATGATAAAACTTTATCTGATGATGATACAACTTGCCATAATATAGATAGTGCTTCTGAACTTCAAACAAGTAAGAACGGTATACCTTCCCATATAGCGCCCGTTTACGGGAATACGGTTTCCTATAAAGTTATACCCGCAACTGATGATGACGATAACAATGTTCCATTGAATTTAACGACCAAAACAAAAAGAAACGTTACTGGTGATGAGAAAACGAAAAGCAATACGTGATGAAAGTCTTTCGACATAGGAATTGTACAGACAAATTTGGTCTTTTATTTAAGCTACATATCGTGTGCAGTTTTAGTACGTTGGCAGAACTGCCCCGGCCTTCATTGTGGTTGAAACTTTTGTTGTATATTATAGATATATATTGACTACTACTAGTGTGTTGGGGGCAAATTGAGTTTTAATATTGTGTATATTGTATTATTTTTATGGTTTAGGGCACAATGTAATATATCGGTTCCATGAGATATATATGGCTGACTTTCTCGACAGTATATGTAACGGATGGTGAAACCCTTTTACACAAAACTTGTTAATGCAAAATTCCTTATAACAGATACTCCTTGATCACAAAAATATGGAGACAACCTGTACTTATATTCAGACCCAAATAAGTGGAACCTCGTTAACACAAAATCACTGGAGCCAAAGAGTTTAGTTTGGGTTATCAGGGTTTTGTGTTATCCAACTGATTACACATAGGAAATCAATAAATGGGACCCAACAAACATTTTGTGTTATCAGGGTTTTTGTGTTAACGAGGCTGCACTGTACATTGATTCTGCATGTTACCTGACAAATTTAACACAAGTTCTACTTGCAATTATCGTAGAATCTTCACGTCTGGTCCTAGAAGATTTGTGGTACAGCAGTTTTGCTATGCGCAAGAAATAAGGTGATAAGTTTTTGCCTCTTGATTAACCTGTTTTCATGCACAAAAACAAAGCACTATTTGCGACAGTTCAGCGTTGGTGATTAGAAATGGGATTTTGTTCTTCACTATTCCAAAAGATATTCTTTGTTACCTTCCAAGTTTTGCTGCCACTTGATGAAAAATAGTATAATGAATGTATAGTGATTTTAATGTAATTATATTTTTACTTGAAATTGTCATATGAGTGCAAAAAGTATAATTGCTGCCATGTAATAAGTTTTCACTACACACTGTGTAATGTCTAACTTTCAACTGGGCAGTGGCTCTTGAAATAGTTCAAGTAACACTCAGGTGACAGTTGTCACTTGAAGAACATTGCAAAGCCACTGACATATGAGACAATTTTTCAAGGATGTTTTCACATTCTAGTGACAAGATGTTCAAGAAATAAAAACACATGGCAATCATTGCAGAAAGCACTTTCTTGCATTCACATGCACCAAGTCAGCCAACAGATAGTTGCAACCCGAAAGTCTTTCACTGACTTGACTGATCACATTTCAACAACTCACTGTATCTCTTTATACAGAGGCGTACCGTTGTTGATTCGTGATGAATCCACAGTTGATATTCAAATTAGCGCGTCACGCACGGCACAGCGTTTACAGAAGTGCATTAATGCAGTACACAAAAATCGGCGCACTGATCATCTCGCGTCGTGCAAAAGCCCGCTGCTTGGGAAAAAATTGATAACGTCAAAGCAGCAAACATTCACAAATTAGCACATTGCATCAGATATGCTAAATATTTTCATGAAATCAGTAGGCCTATCTGTCAAATTAAAAAAATTTGTAGAATTTAATTCATACGTTTTCAGGAAGATTTTCGTTGCATCCGATGCGTCGGTGTATTTTTATCACGCTCGGGTGGCTAAAACCACCCTCGCGTGATAAAAATATGCAGACGCATGGATGCATCGTTGTTGATTCGCGATAAACAACTATGGGGCGTCTTTTAATACCTAAATGACCAGCTGATGTCAAACGGACAATAACTCGTACGAACAGTTACGAGCAGTGTTTAGTCCATCTAATAGGACCTTGCGACGCCCTCGCTGCTTTGCTTGCTGCTCGTGGTCCTTTTAAACAGATTAAACACTGCTCGTAACTGTTAGTATGAGTTATTATGACCAAGCTCTAAGTCCTTGTTCCTGACAGGAAGTTTTCTGACATTTGGAAGGCTTTTATTGGATGCAATGGTAATGACAGAGTATTTTAGAGTCATGATGCAAAAATATCTGTAGGAATTCATCGGCAGCTCCTTGAGAGTATATGACTCCCAATTTTTCTGCATCAGGCTATATATTACCACATTTATTTATGAATCAAGACTTGGTATTTTGTACATTATGATGCAAGACAATATTGTCAAGCCTTTCCAAATATCACAAAAGTTTTTGTCATAAACTGGAAACAAGACCTAACAGAGAATCATTTTAATTTTATTTAAAATGGAAGAATTGTCAATGATGTAAAATGTGATTGTACCAGCAGACTTTGTTAAACATGTTTTGCATTGTTCCTTTAAATGAAAAATTCTTAGGCTCTGCATGAGGACAAGACAAAGGTTGCAATGTCATTCAGCCACTCTTGCAAGTACATATTACATGCAGGCCTACTGTTGTTAAAAACTTGAGCTTTTGACTTGTATTATGTCATTGGACATGTTTGCTTTAAATTTCGTCTGTGATCCCATTGGTCAAGTTCGTCCTATATTGAAATATCTTATCCTTAAGACTCTGTCACACATCACGAAACGTACGAATAACGTACACTGGTTTGGTCATTGAAATACATTTATATCTATACCAAACAGTGTACGTTATTCGCACGGTACGGTGATGTGTGACACAGTCTTTACACACAAGTGTACGTGAATTTGGTTATCTCATTTGTCGAACATGTATTGAACAATTATAGTTTTTAAGCTGAATTCAGACTTGATGCAAACGCAAACACACCAAATCAACCAAACCATCATTTAGTGAACAAGCCATAGTGGTACATGGCGAAAGCTCTAGTAAGCTTACAATTTTGCTTTGTGTATCGGTTTAAATTATCTCAGCAAACACACCAAGCATGTGTAGATCTGAGCTGTTCCAATTAATTAATATCAAAACGCAACACTACTTGCGGCAACGCAAATCAAGTTGAGAAAAACTTAACTTTCAATTGCGTTTTGATATTTTTGGCTGCCGCGGTTTATTTGCGTTTTGAGTGTGAATCCATTTGCGGGGAAAATTATTGGAAATGCAACGCATTGCCTGTTAAGTATGAATGCAGCTATAGAAATAAAAACATACCAATCAATGAATATATTGATATATAGCAGAGGATTAATCTACTTTTCCTGGCCCAGAATTTCATGAAAATGCCCAAGATTGTTGTTTGTTATGATAGCCAATTTGTGATGATGTACAATGGATTTGTTTTCAATTGTATTCAGTGTACATTGTGAAATGTCAAATATGGAATAGTTTATTATATATGTGTGAAGAATCATGTATGTTTTTGAATATTTTGATTGACCTATTAAGTATGTGTTAAAGATAAATATAAATATTGAGATGCTTTATTTTGCAACTGAGCATTACAACTTCAATATGTGATTTGCAACTGTACGTCTTCATAAAACCCATAATATACTAGCAAGACACAGCTTGCGTGCAATTAAGACGCTTTAAAGACCCTAACTAGACGCAAGTAAGTTGAAATAATCAGAACCTTAGCATCTCCGTAAGCTGCGTCTTCCTTGTATATTATGAATATACGGATGCAAGAAAGTTGTTTCTGCAATAGCTGCCATATATTTATTTAACACCTTGTCACTTGAAAGCAAAGAAACCTCAGATTTCTCTCCAATATGTCAGTGGCTCATTTCGCAGAGCCATTTCTAGAGCCACTGACTAGACACTACAAAAATATTTTAGTATAAAAAGCGACAGCTAAAAATGACAACTTTAGCATTAACAATTTTCTTGCATTCACATGGCCAAATATAGTCATAGCTATTTATGCATAAATTGAACCCAAAGATTATGGTTTATAACAGTAATTGATTGAGATATGTTAGAAATAGCTGGTGATTAAGAGCTTCTCAAATATAGTTATTTTATGAGACTTAGCCATTGTTTCCAATTCTGATACCTTTGGGATAATACCAGTTTAAACAAAGAGGTTGTTTCAGAGTAGCCGTCCCAGTTGTATAATGAAGCTGCAGCAGACTACCACATTTTGGTCGTCTGCTACAGCAATTTTGAGCTGTCGCGATGTAGAATGACATGATGGTTCATCGTGGAATAAGGCGTCGTTGCAAGAACCATACAGTAACCACTGTTGTCGTGCATGCTGCAAAAGTTTTCGAACACGACAAGGTTGAGTTTGCGGCAGCCATGAGAGACATTCTGAAACTATGAAGCTTAGCTGCTCCATGTATTTTGCATGCAGTATTGAGCTATATAGTGATATAACCACTGTGCCGTAGGCAGCTCACCAGTGTTTGGCTACAGGTCTTTGAGTGAGCAAATAGAAGATCATTGCAAAAGGGCCTTTGAAATTTTGTGAATTTGAACTGGGCTAACATCAAACTCTTCTAAGTTGCACCTTTAGAATTACACATGTACCTTGTTCGTTATGGCATTACAAATGTTTACTGTTTTCTATGGCTTTATGGTTTTGTCTCACAGACAGCCGAAACTGCTTTTAAAGAAAATTCCCACGTCTGTCATTGTGTACATAAGTTTGCACAATATTGTGTAATAATAACAAGCAGAGGTGCTGGGAAGATGGTATACCATGGTGATCACATCTAACACAATGATGAAGGGTCAGTTCATGAAGTAATGCCCTGATTTTGCTGTAAATACTTAAAAAATATATGATTCAATATGTATTGATACGTTGATGTAAACTTAGCTGCTTTGGTTGAGACATGATTTGAAGGTTTAAACTGTTTCTCAAAGCAAAATAAAGTGGTCACCTTGAGAGCTTTCACAATGAAACTCTATGGCCTGGTCACTCTGTCTGTTGGTACGGGCGTGTCGGTTCCATCTTGTGTCAGAGTCTAGCAGCCGGTGACCTTTCAGGTCACTGACCCTTGACTCTGACACTCCTGTACCAACAGTCAGAGTGACCAAGCCATAGAGTTTCATGGTGAAAGCTCTCAAGGTGAGCACTTTATTTTGCTTTGAGAAACAGTATAAACCTTCAAATCAATATGTATTGATGATGCAAAAAAAGTTTTGTATAAGTTGGTGATTGTGTTCAACTAATAAGGGATTTTGTTGAAATGTCATAGGTTTTCATAAACTCTGTTAATGCCATGCCGTATAGATAACCTACTTGGTGTCAGTATCGGTACATGTGATATGGGAAGCCTCTCACCTGGAGTAAGGCTTGGCATCCAAAGACATTAACTGACCCGAGAGACATTCGCTAACAATATTCGTTCTGACATATTCTCTAAAATGGAGAAAAAAAAAATTGCTTACAAATGCTTGAATATTGGCTAAATCTATGTTACCATTATTTAAATCCAGTTTAAATCAATGGTAACATCGATTTAACCAAAATTCAGGCATTATAAGTGTCATTACCTCTCCATTTGACTGAATAAGTCGGAGTGAATATCGCAAGCGAATGTCTCTCTGATGAGTGAATATCTTTGGACGTCAAGCCTTACCTACAACTTACCTATTTTACAAATCTCCACAAGTTCACATCCTTTTGTAGAGGTGTTTGAAAATAAGTAATATGTAGGAATTTATCATGTGATGGGTTTTCCAGATAGCACCCATAAGCATTTATGTTATATTCATAGATTTAGAGAGGGGAGATACTAGACTCGGCACCATTTTACTCTGGCATGGAGATCATATTTGGGTATTCTGACTTTTGCTGGTGATAAGATGCACCCATCAGATTTTACTGTAACAAATATTGGGGCTATCTACATGGACATCGGATCCAGATCAATATGCATCGCCAAGACCCAGATCTGAAATCCAGACCTTAGTAGACGGCTTTTAATGCTAGCTACATGCGAGTCAGATCCGGACTGACGCCTGTGTAGCTACTGTCTAGATGCAAAGCATCATAGTGACATACAGAGACTATGCATTGATTTGTGCCTGCTCTTCTAGGTAGATAACCCCATTGACAACTTACGCTTTGCGTTTAGTTTAGCAAATCATTTACATATAATTTTGCACGAGTTGTCGCTACATGCAACCAAATCTCATGGCGGAGAACTGCATAAAACTGAAATCCCCATTTTATCGAGCTTAATGGCTGTCCACACCATAACAGACAATAAATACAAAATATTTTGGATATATTGGTTCACTCCATAGACTTCGCACAGTAAGTTTCACACCAGTAACAATGAATGAGTGCGTCAAATTCAACAACTGCGTCTGACAGAATATTCAGGTTGCAGTTTGGTATCCCTCCCCTCTCAAGATCTATATTAATAGTCCATTCCAATGATTATCAAATAAGCATAGAGGATTTACAAATTCATTTTTTATTTTAATGCATGAACACCAAGTTGTATTTTTTGCTGTATGAAGGAGTGGTGTCATTGTGTCGTACCCCAATTGCCATATGCCATCTTGAAATGTATGGGGTATGCTGTAGAGACTAGGAATATTTATTTTTACAGATGTCTATTTAAGATTTTACCGAAAATATAGCGTAGGAATAATTATATGAAATTAAAATAAGCACAAAGGTGCGATAATTATGAATGATTAAATATTTTGCTGCTGAAGGTGGGCTACTAGCAAATCAGTAATCTTGTGTTAGGATTATGTATTATTAACAAATAAAATTGTTGCAATTTCAGAAGAATTGATATAATTTATCATGACACTTTTGAACTTAAAGAAACGTATGGTATATTTGTAATTTTGATTTTACTTATGATTGCCAAATTATCAATACCATAAGAGTTTTAGTTTAGTTTTTAGAAATTTGTTTAGTAAGTTTTACTTGATGAGATCTTAGAATGTCATTGCACTTTTTACATAGGCCAAATACATAGCTATTAATTTCAAAAGAGGTAAAGGTGGTTTAAGAAAAAACTTGCAGATGTGTTTTGTTTAAAGTCATATATGTGCAGCTACTTGCCAAGTATGTACATGTAGGGTGTGTGTGTGTGTACTCCATGCCAAGAAAAAAAATGTTGCTGTTTCCAGGGTGTATAAAATCAAGAAAAAGAAGAGAAAGGAACATGGAAAAAAGAGTAGACTTGCAAAAAGCATGTGCTTTTAGTTTTATATGCAACTGTTTCCGCTTTTTTCTTGGGCTGTGACTTTCCCAGATCTAAATAAACAGTTATTATAATCGCAAAGTAGTCGTATCTCGGACGCACTAAAACGTACTCTCTTAAATGCGCCAAAACCTCTGGATACATTGACCATAAAACGTCAACCAAAAGGTCATTCATAACATGCAACATGGAGGTCAAAAAAGGTATTGATTACCCTTTTTTACTTCTTTGCAGTGTATATGCACGGTATACAAAGAGTGTATGTATATGTGTGTGCATAGCACATGTACCAAGATATTTGAGAATAATTACACAACACAACAGGGAAAAGATATCTCATGTAGAAAACAGAATTGAATATTTGTAGAAAAATTATTTTATGGTATATCTGGTATCATATTGTAGATTTAGTTATAACCACAAAAGTCATTTGTTCAAATTGTTTAAATGTATATTATAACCAGTGAATGCAGATGACTAATTTTACCTCTTGTTTTATATAAATAGAAAAAAAAACTCTTAAAAATTATTTTTGTACTTAACGTACCAGATATATTATGAACTGGTTTCATCGTTTTGTTTGTGATAAATGGTTTCTTATTAAATTTGGTCTTCGTTGTTTATCCTGTGAGATGAATATCATACACAATTGCTTGAGTTTTGTCATGTGTTTAAGTTTTACTTTTTACTGCAAAAATATTTTGTCACTGGTCAGGAAAAACCTCGTGTAATTTTTAAAGGTCAAATACAAAACCTACGAGGGCGTATCAAAAAGTTTTAAAGATCACCAAGAAGGAAGAGCTATATTGATGAACTTTTGTCAGGATGGTCACTTGTCCTTCTGTACATTATGGTGCAAAAATGATTTTAAATGGCATTTATACTTTCTATACAGGTGTCAGTAGAAGTAACAACCTGCTTCTGCTAGCTAACAAGTTAAATTGTATGGAGAAATCAAAGAAACATGGCGTGATTAAAGCCCTGAATTAGAAGGGTTGTACCCCAGTAATTCTATGATGACTGACATGTTCAAATTTATAATGTTTGATACCATAGTACACATCATTCGTTATGATCTCTTTCCATTGATACCAAAATAATGTAACTCTGTCAATAAATAATATAACGATGACATTATAAAACATGGTCGACCTGAAAGGTTGAGTTTTTTATTTTTTTTGGGTGATCTTTAAAAACTTTTTAGTATCCCCTGTATGTGCAATTCTAGTCACATCGACAAACCCTCTTGTACAGTGTTTGGTCAAATTATTTTGCTGGGGATAATAAAGGGATGGTTAAATAGAATGTCAGATCTATATATTCTAAGTTTTTTGGGATACTTTATAAACCAGTCGTGGCACCACAAAGCTCATTTGTCAGTGTTACCGAAAATGCACACACTCTTAAATTTTGCTCTTAAGAGGTCAAATGCACATGAGGTATTCCTGCCCAGCAACAACTGTTAAAGTGTTTTCTAAAGAATGTTTAAAACACAAACTAAGAAATGCAAAGTTATAAATGAACTTGGAATGCCTTTTTATGAATGATTACTGGTAAGTAGCCTGTATATAGCAAAGTTTTACTATTACAAAATTGATTTTTTGACAGATTTGCAATCCTTGTGCTTACTTTAAAACACCAGCAAAGGTTCATTTCAAAAAAAATAGAGGACTAAGTTTCAAATTTCTGCTGAATAGGTTAAACTGTTTTGATTTTATTGGAAATGTTGCATTTCAGAGCTGCCTATATATTACTGTATAGATTTAATTATGGTTTTCCATAATTAGATACATTTTTATTTATGTATCTCCAAAATGGAACATATCTGTAAAATTTCAAACGGTTTATGAGAAAATAGGAGCTACATTTTGGTACCAAAATCTCAAAGAGTTGAGGCAATCGGACCATGCTCCTTTAATACATTGCCCGGAGTACAAAATTAAAGTTGGTAAAGAATTGCAAATTCCTCCAATATTCCACAAATTCAGGGAAATATACTGTTAGGTTACCTACTACTATAACCATGTTCAATCAGTTCATGTAGAAAACTATGTAGTAGAAAAATCGGTGGGAAGAATCTAGGCCAGTCCCTTTAATTGTAAAACTTGGGTCTGGAAACAGAAACACATTATTATGAAATTTGGGTTTGGGTACTGAAGGACCCATGATTTTTAAACTTGAGTCTGGAAATGGAAATACCCATAATAATTGTAAGACTTCGGTCTAGAAACAGAAAACCCATAATGTTATAAAATTGGATAGATTGAGCCCATATTTATTAGTCGAGCTATGAGTTGCGAGACGCAGTCGAGCCCAATATTTTAAAACTCATAGCAAGACCAATTAAATATGGGATGAAAATCATCCAATTGTATCATTTATTATGCTCAAGATCCGAGTTTATCCATTATTATGTTCTGAGCTGACCGATTTCCAAAAAAATCGGTCAGGGATATCGGACAGAAAACAAAATGTCAGATTTTGAACAAAATAATGATAAAATTGGATGGATTTTTTCGCATGATACTCAAAGATATTGCTCTTGCTATGAGTTTTAGAAATATCGAGCTCGACGCTGCGCGTCTCGCACGATATTTCGTAAAACTCATAGCTCGACCAATATCTTTTTGTATCATGCTCAATCCATCCACTTTTATATCATACTTGGATCCTTTAAAGCGTAATAAATGTAAAACGTTGGTCTGGATATACATAGAAACACTGTTAAACATGGGTCTGGAAACGGAAACACTTGTAATTGTAAAATTTGGGTCAGATACAGAAATGCATATAAACATGGGTCTGGAAACCGGAAACGCCTATTGTAAAACTTGGGTCTAAAAATCAAAACGTTCATAATTGTAAAATTTGAGTATGGATACGTAAACCCCCAATTTAAAATTTGGATCTGGATACGGAGAGCCCATAATTGTGAAACTTGGGTCTAGGAACGGAAGCCCGTGGAATTTTAAAAAAACTTGGGTCTGGATATACAAAAGCACTATTAATTGTAATTATTATGCTTTGAGTGTGGAAAAGCTTGGATCCTGAGCAAAATTATGATAAAATTAAATGATTTTCGTCCCATATTTATTGGTCTCGCTATGAGTTTCAAAATATTAGGCTCGACTGCGTCTCGCCCAATATTTTTACAACTCATAGCGAGACCAATAAATATGGGCTCAATCTATCTAACAAACTTGGGTATGGAAATGCCATAACTGTAAAACATAGGTCTGAATTCGGAAAATTCCATAATCGCCAGACTTCGGGCTGGATATGGAAACAATCATTATTGTATAAGTTAGGTCTGAAAACAGAAACACCTTTATATTGTTAAACTTGGGTCTGGATATGAAAACGTGGATAATTATGAATTTTGCGTCTGGATACAGAAACCCAATAATTGTAAACTTCGGTCTTGAAATGGAAACACCCATAATTGAAACAGTTTAGTTAATAGACGTATTACCCATATTCGTAAAACATGGGTCTGGAACTGGAAACAACCATAATTCTAAATTTGGGGTCTGAAAATGGAAGCGCCCAAACTTCGGTCCAGAAACACCCGCAATCGCAAACTTTGGGACTGGATATATACTGTTAAACATGGGTCTGGAAACAGAAACACCTATAATTGTATGATTTGGGTCTCGTACAGAAATGTACATACACATGGGTCTGGAAACGGAAACACGTAAGTAAAACTTAGGTCTGAAAATGGAAACATTCATAATTATAAAATTTGAGTATGGATACATAAACTCCCAATTTAAAATTTGGATCTGGATACGGAGAGCCCTTAATTGTAAAACTTTGGTCTAGAAACGGAAACGCCTATATTTTAAAAAACTTGGGTCTGGATATACAAAAGCACCATTAATTGTAAAACTTGGGTCTGGAAACGGAAACGCCCATAACTGTAAAACATAGGTCTTGATTCGGAATAATCGCCAAACTTCAGTTTGGATATGGAAACATCATTACTGGAAAATTTGGGTCTGAAAACAGAAACACCTGGTATTGTAAATCTTAGGTCTGGATATGGAAACTTCAATAATTATGAATTTTGCGTCTCGATACGGAACCCCCATATTGTTGTTAAACTTGGGTCTGGAAACGAAAACACCCATAATTGTAAAACTGGAGTATGGAAACAGAAAACTGCCAATTTTGTAAAACTTGGGTCTCGATACAGAGATACCCATAATTAATAGTATATACTCTATAAACCTTGGAAGTGTGCAACAAGCAATCTGACTCTTTTACGAGATCCATAGCATATCCATTGTAATCTACAACATTGTAGACTGGTGGGTTTTGTATTGTGGAAGAGATTAGTAATGATTGATTAGAATTGATTAAGATCAAATCACTTCACTTGTTGCATACTTCAAGAATTATAGAGTATAGTAAAACTTGGGTCTGGAAACGAATCATTATTTGTCATTATTATGCTTTGAAGGATCCAAGTGTGGAAAAACTTGGATCCTGAGCATAATAATGATAAAATTGGATGATTTTCGTCCCATATTTATTGGTCTCGCTATGAGTTT
>JXSR01S002146.1:64177-88981 GCA_000969725.1 Ophiothrix spiculata
AATGAAAACACCCATTCTTTTAAAACTTGGGTCTGGATACAGATACATCATTAATTCCAAAATTTGAGTCTGGATCCGGAATTTGCTCATAATTGCCAAACTTAGACTTTATATCCATTTATTGGAAACTTTGTTCTTGATTCAGAAACACCCATAATTGTAAAACTTAAGTCTGGATACAGAAACCCTCATAATTGCAAAACATGGCTCTTAAAATGAAAACCTTTTTTTAAATAACTTTGGTTTGGATATACAGAAACATTAATTCCAAAACTATGGTCTAGATCCGGAATTTGCTCATAATTGCTAAACTTGAGACTTTATATCCATTTATTGGAGACGTTGTACTGGATACGGGAACACCCATAATTGTAAAACTTCAGTCTGGACACAGAAACATCCATTATTGTAAAACGTGGGTCTGAAAACGGAAACAACCATAAGTGTAAACTTGAGTCTCACCGTTTGGATTCAGAAACACCTATTATTGTAAAACTTGGGTCTGGATACGGAAATGCCCATAATAGTGAAACTTGGGTCTAGGAACAGAAACACATCTTATTGTAAAACTTGAGTCTGGATACAGAAACCTTCATAATTGCAAAACATGGGTCTTATTAAATGAAAACACCCATAATTTCTTTTAAAACTTTGGTCTGGATGCAGAAACATTAATTCCAAAATTTGGGTCTGGATCCGGAATTTGCTCATAATTGTCAGACTTGGGACAAACGCCCTTAATTATAAAATTTGGGTCTGAAAATGCACCTGTTCCTGTAAGCAACTCTTTTTTCACTCACTAAAATAAGAGACAAACACATTTTATAAATTGCATCCCTCTTTCTTTAATTTACATCAATAGTTCAAGTATTTTATGTATGAAAATATGTAAAAACATGAAAACAATTAAACAATCTATAAAGTTTTGCGTAACATTCATTAGACTAAATAGCCCAACAGATATGGAATTTCTATTTAAGGGTAATTGTTATAAAGCAAAGGCTCCAAATTTAAGCACTTTTTGAAAAAAATAAAAATACCCTTGTATACATTTATAAAACCATTTGCAAAGTCAAAGCAACATAAAACTATAGAGTCAGAACTTTAACAAATTAACTAATGGTATAAATTATATAACTGGAAGTTGGTCATAGCATTTTCATTGTAATTTAATGTGTGCCTTTTGTGTTATTCAAATTAATTATTCCAATAAAGAAAATATACAAAAATGGGTTGCTTTATTTAGCTTCTGCAGACAAATATTTTTGCTTGGTGCAGATCACAGAAAACTAATAAAATTTATTAAATACTGGCCATAAAGTGAGTTTTCCATCACCAAATAACCCTTTTTATTGGCTTTCGTGTAATTTTGGCCTGATATGTTAAGAATTCTTAATATCTTAAATTAAGAATACTCCACGAGCATGTGCTGACTTAAAATGCTCGTGGAGCATGTTTCTAAATCAAATGTGCTTCAAATATGCTCCTGGAACATTATCTAGAGTTTCTAATATATTTCAAAATATTCATAAGTCAAACATCATGTTCCAGGATCATGTGGTCTCAAGACCAAAATGGTGCAGGACCAAATTATGGGGACAAAATCACACGAAAGCTTTCTATTGCTTTGACTGATGTGCACTCTTCTTGTTCATAAGGAATGTTATGAAATTAATGGTATCATAAAATTATATCTTAAACTTAACAGAAGGAATGTTATGGGAAATAATGTTCTTATGGAATTATTCTGTCAAGATAAAACCCTCTACCAAGGATAGCTTATTAAATGTTGCTACAGACAATTACACTTTCCATTTTCTTTCTTTGCAACAAAACATAACGTAACTCATTGATTATTCTATTTGTTTATAACAAAACTAAAGAAAATAATAATAAAAAGTATAGTTGAAAGTGTAATTGCAGTATTGTCACTATCCAGAAATAATGTGCCTGAATCATCATCATTGTGCAGTGGCAATGATTATGTTGCGATAGAAAATCATTCTAGGATTCTAGAAACAGAAGGCATCCTAAGCTTAATGCAGAAATAGTTGACACATATTTCAGAAATGGATAAATACTTTTCACTTCTTTGTGTATTTTAACTTTATACACAAAACTTAATATTACAATTTATTGCGTAGTTTAGCAGTGCACAGGTTGTATGTTGATGAACCAACAAACTTAATTCACCAACAAAGAGCTGCATATCTTGACATCCCAACATGTGTGCATTCATGAAACGAAATTTGTGATAGGGTATTGGAAAACACATCACATAATGATACCTACATGTTACTTATTTATAGGTCTCCAACCCCCGAGGGGCACTCACATATGAAAGTGACATGATAGGTCTATACCAATCCACATTTCACTATTAACACAAATCAACATAAGTAACAAGTAGTTTCCACCATATGTCTGATTTTCCAAGACCATATCACATTTAACAATTATTAGGTTGGGTCAACACATAGTTTAAATAAAAATATAAAAGTATATCTACAACATAACTTAATTCTATATATTCAACTGTTCAACAAGAAAAGGAATCATAACTTTTCATTTTTATTGTCACCCCACCGATGTATGTATTTTAGATTTTGTGACTATCTGATACACCAATTTGCCAAATAACTCAATACTATCTTTTAAAAATGATATCTGAGTAACGCATGACATCTGCAATGTTTTTATAACAAAACATTGACATTCATGTTGAATGTTTTAAAATATATCAGATATTTGCAGTTTTGGCAAATTTGTGTATCAGAAAGTGAGAGAGGAAGGCAAGTCATGTTACTTAAACCAAAATGCACAATTGCCTTTCAACTTTGTTTTTCCACAAAGAAAAATAATGATCTTTATTTTTTTAGAAATATTAGTTGAAATCAATTTTCAATTAGTTCACTCTTGTATTTTGGCATATTGCACCACACCCAGAAAAATAATAAATTAACCATAAATTTGTTAAAAAGTCGAAACAAAAATTGCATAATGAACTAAATATACAAAATACGGTTGGTGTGTCTGCAATATTTATAAAAAAAAGATGAAAATGAGACTTTTCCTGACATTATCTTTATACTTAAAAAAAGGTCAGTATAATAATATAACAGAAATGATAAATTTTGATGCTTTTTGCACTTGCAGCACATAATTGCATATATTATTGTGTTATTATTGTCATAACAGTTCTTCCCTGCCATTGTCTCCGGCAATGATAAAACATCAGGGTAACCATGTTCTTGGTCATTTTCAAATTTTAAATTGCAAACTTAATTTATAAAACTAAAAAATGCAGGTTGACAACAAATTATGATATGTTGACCAAAAATTTGTGGAAAGAATTTGGAACTCATCTGAAAGATATGCCGGTCTAAGTTCATGATACTAATTTATCACAAAGATGCATGTTATGTCAATCTACTATGTGATGAAGAAATTGAATGAACATAGTTCTAAAAATCTTTTAGGTGAGCAGAAAATTCTCCCACGGTTATAATCATCAGTAGAGTATAATTTTGTTATTTATTTTCTCAGTTACCATTATTTTGGTTTATAAAACATTAGGTTCATTAATATAATCGCCTTTTGGTCTATAAAATGTTGAAAGCAGTTTGTTTCTTACTACTTTTAAGTTCGTCAAAGAAAACTGTTATATATTTGTTATAAAACATTGTGGATTTATAATACAAAACAAAAATTCACATACATTAGTCTTTTGTACATATAAATTATCTACATATCTATGATACAGATCTATAAAGTACTCTACACAGCAGTACCCAAGGGAAGTTTACAACGACATAGATCATCTTTCTTTGATACTCATAAAGTTGGAATACCAAAACATCAGCACTGCCACACTTAGGCATGAAATGTGAAAAACTTAGTTTTTTTATGTCATTTTATCATTATTTTTTATAGAAAAGAAACTCATATATCCTTATTGTGATCTCAACTTAATATTCAAATATATTTACAAAAGTGTAAGTCGTCTTAAACAGTTATTGTTGAAATACATTTTGTCGAGGTAGTGACTGTTTTGATATTCTGCTGTTAGTTCGGACCTAAGTGGCCCCATCCCATTGGAATTTTTTGCTCAGCTGTTTTGTTTTCTAAGACCTCGCCAGTAGAAGACGTTCTCAAATCAAGCGCGTTCGGTGAGCGGACATTTGAACTTTGACCTTGTACAATCTGTGATGCTACCGCCATAGTTTGGTTCATTGCCATACCAGCGTTGCATGACTGTTGCTGTTGCTGCTGCTGTTGCTGGTGTATTGCCACAGGTGTTGCTGCGTGGATTGCTACTGGTGTGACTCCTTGTTGCGGAATTGGAATGTTGGGATGTGGTTTGGCTGAGAGAGGTCGAAGATAAATAGGAGTCCGGATGTTATAATTGAAAGCCATTATGGGCATGCTCTATCTGTGCACAACAAGGAAGGAACATGGAAAGAATAAACTAAAATAGAAATGTTGCGCGAAAAACAAAAACTACATGCATGGTATATAAATAATTGTAGACCCCCTTAACACTTTAATATTGATAGGAATATAAATATACACAATTTCCACAATGAACAAAAATAAGAGGTAGCAATGATTTAGTCATTGTTGCTCAACAACGCTGGCTGAAGTTGATCATTCAGTTCAATATATAAACATGCAAGGAGAACAGATAATCATTTTATGTCAAATATTAAAATATTTTTGACAGATTATTCACATGAATTTATATATTAATAACAACATAGCCATTTATTCTTTAGGAGTCAGAACAATTTTTGCCATTTCATATTCTCTTGGCTATGCTTTGATTGGAGGATCTTTGGGCTATATCTACCAAAACATGCATGACGTTTTTGATGTTAATAATGTACGTTAGCATTCTAAATGAGTTATAAAGATAAGCACAGCAAGCAATTAATTGAGGCACTTCAACGTCAAACAACATTTATTTATCTGTAACTGTGACAAAATTGTTGAGCAGGTATCATCGCCAAATTTATTTCCTTTTTCCAATTACGTATTTAAGACCAGTTTCCAATCGGAAAGATATTTAAATTATTCAAAATGAATCGATCAATAGTCAATTTTTGTATCACAGAGGTGTTTTATAAGTGCCCTCTTATACCTGACTTTTATGCACTACCTGAATAATTTTGCAATAATTCGATATATGGCAAGCAATTCAAAATCTACAAATGGTACATTATTCACCATATCTATAAAATTGTTTCAGATATATATCAAAAGCATTCTAAGAAATTCTCTCTTTTCATGAATGCTTCCCAAATTTTAATGAGGTTTGCAAAGCTTCTGCGTCAGACAAATCTACTTTTAAGAGTTGTTAGCATGCAAAATCACATCAAAGTTTCAAATTTCTACTGGATAACGGCAAGCCCATGACAATGGTACTACCTACATTGGCCCATATTCACAAAAGTAACCCATGAATATATTTATTCCTGGATCTTTGATACTCGGAACAGAGATCAAGACCACGGTCCTTAAGTAAGTTGAATTTAACAAAGACTTGAGTAATAAGTCCTTGGAATAACTTTGTTGTTTGTGTTATACCAAATATAAATGGAATGAAATAATGTTATTCCTAGAATAAAGTTATTCCCCTTTTGTGAATACAGGCCATTATGAATTAAGTAATTAAGGAATAGGAAATACAAAACATTCAATCTCTAAGTTATTTAAATGCAAGTTTACAATTTGAACTCAAAAGATATAAAAGATCTCTTAAGTGTCATGTTATTACAGTCATCAGACTAAATTTGAATCGAGTTGATATATAATGTAATGTAGTGAATACCATTGTCACACAGTGTTACACAGCATTCATAATGTTATCATTCAAAGACTACTTACTCAGGACGCCTTGAGGTTGTGAGGTGAACCGTTGCCAGTCGTTGTAATGAGTGGGACTAGGGACTGAGGAAAACTGATGGTTGTACTGCTGCATTGCGGAGGAAAACTGGGCAGAATATTCACCTAGAAATAAGAAAGAATGATAAATGTTAGAGTTCAGCATTTACTATTGATGTTGAAGAGGGTGGATGGGAAACTTATTTGAAATGTGGGTGGGTATATGGATAAATGACCAAGTATGCCACTTACAACCTGGGTTTCTAAAAAGCCCTCTTCAATGCTGCTCATCATTGTAGCACCTTTGTCTCTTTATGTATACTTAAAGGTACATGGTCTAAAGGTACATGGTCCGATTTTTCAAATTTTTAATTTTCACTGTCATATGAAAGATCACCACTCAATATGTTTCAATTTTAAATTTCAGTTAAATCTGAGCACCTGTTTTGATTTTATGAGCAATTTTGTATTTTCCACTTGCCTAAACTTTACTCTGTCAGTAATTTTATGGTTACCATTATTTAACACATTAATAGATGATAGTCGAAAATGTACTTTTGATAGTGATAATAGTTTCCTTTATATCTGAAATAATATTTTACATCAAATTTCAAGTGGATATTTACCTTCTCTAGGTGTGTGTGCATAAGACCCGCTGGTTCCATGTGATAGTACAAGGGGTGGTACTAAACTAGTCATAGACCCTGATGAATATGGAGCTTGTGTAGATGCTGGGTACCCTGCTAGTGAATTCTGACCACCTACAAAGAAAATGCAATGATTAAAAAAAAATCTATAAAGGATACTCTTACTATAAATGTAGAAATTTGGAGATAAAAATATCTTGCCCTTTCCAGAATGGTTTTAATGGACTCTCAAAGGACTGTAATTTAGCATGAAATATTGCCCTCTATTGTTCACAATCATGTTAATGATATATAGAATTGTAATACTAATAAACCTAAAGCAACAAGTTGTTAACAAATTGCATCTACATTGAATATACAAGTATTATGGTTATATAATGTACAGACTAACAACCATAAAAATTAACCATCCGTTTTATAAATGAAATGAAATTGTTACTGTAAGATGTAACCCTTATCATTTTCAATCCATGGATCATTAAGAAAACTTATTGTCCGTGAAGTTATGAGATTTTTGTCAGAATCTGATGGTTAAACTACAGTCATAATCTGCTATGATGCTTAAAGATGCTATTTCATGTCAGTTTGATTGCATCATAATATTTTACATCTTGTTCAACAAATTTATCTTTTACACATTTACTTGTAATATTAAGAGGGTAAATTGTGGGTCACAATCAATGTGGCAGTTAGTCAAGGTTGCCAGATTATCTTTACCTTCACCTTTAATCTTGTCATCAACCAATTGAGCATCAATAGTTGTGTTCAAAATAGTCCTCACAAGGCCTCAAGTCTTCAAGAGGGTTTCCTTTTTCTCAATACATAGATGTGATATTGTAATAGTCCTCACATTTTTGGGTATCTATGATACATTGACATAATGTATCAAAAATATCCAAAAAGGCATCCATGGGGGTAATATACCCTATGCCAATGTATTATTATAGATATCCTAATAATGCATGGAATGAAGACTATTGCAATGTTAGACCTCTGTATTGAGAAAAAACAAAACCTCTTAGATACTTTGTGAGGACTATAATTCTGAACATGGGTTGATGAACAGATTAAACATGTTAAATGTGAAGGAGAATATGATCTGGCAACCTTGACAGATTGCCACATTGTCTGTCATCTGCAATTTAACCCTTGATATCAATGAAAATAAATTAATAAATGAAATAAATGTGTAGAGACGTAAATATGTACAACAAGATGTAACTTGTTTGTTATCATTAAAGCTTATTCTCCATTCATACTAAAATCAACATTTTCAAGGAGCGTCAATGTATTAAGTATCAGTTTTATTTGGTAATTTAAAGTTCCATGCAAAAAGAAATTGGGACCTTCCCATCATGCTTTGCTTCCAATGGGATTTGTTTATAGGTTGTGATGATTGATGATGCATAATTAGGATGAGGTCTGCTAATTATGTTTCATCACCATTATTCATAACAACCTGTACAAGATCCCATTAGGAGCAAGTCAATGTCCTGATATAGTCTTTTCCCCATGCCCATTTGCTATTTTATTTCAATATTAAAGAACTTCAGATATATCAATCAATCAATCAATCAATGATACAAGTACTTGCATAACATGCATACCCCATGAAGGAGTCTATTCGTACAGGGGACCCACGGCTTTAGGTGACTGTCCGACCACGGAGCAAGTAGAGTAAAGTCTCTTGCCCAAGGAAACAAGGAGATGAAAACCACCCGAACCGGGGCTCGAACCCACAATCTCTGTATTACGAGACCTGTGCTCTAACTGCTCAGCCACGCTCCCCTCCTATCATATCAATAGTCAGTGATAAAAAAACTTGTGATGTCCGACCACAGCCAATTTACCTTGATATTGGCCAAAACTGGTTGCTGTTGTGGCTAGTTGTGTTGGGACGGAGTTGTAACCTGCAGGTCCTGCCGGTTGAAGAACTGTTAAGTTGGAACTTGTGGTGGCTGCTGGTGCGACTCCTGTTTGAGTTTTTAAACCTGCGCTGCTAATGACTGGACTTGAGTGTGTACCTGTAATGGAAAGAGTGTAAGAATATTATCTCACATATGTTGGGAGGCATTAAGAAATTTAATTCAAAGATACATATCGTCATGTGAGTGCAAGAAAGTCGCATCTGCAATGGCTGCCCTAAGTTATTTTTAGTTTATACTTTGTCACAAGAATGTGAAAAATCCTTGTCTTAAGTCAGTGGCTCCTGAAATGGTTCTTCAGGTGACACCGTCACCTGAAGAACCATTTCAGGAGCCACTGACCCAAGACTGGAGATTTTAAAATGTGCAATCCCAATTTATGACAAATGGCAGGTATTGCAGATACGACTTTCTTGCAATCACATGACGATAATTAACCTTGACACTTTTTACATTATTTTGCTAGTGAATACAACAAAACCGCTCATTGTAGATATTCCCTGGTAATAAACCTATCTAAATTTCAAATAATATTGCGCATATGTTTCAGTTTTTTGTTTTTAAAATTCTTCTTCTTATCAGCTGTGAAGTTACGACAAATGTTTCATCTATCCCGTTTAATGAAGAAAGTACCAGTTACATACATTTTAATTTCTTGTCAACGAATCAGATTTGTTTATGTTATTGTCATGACGAAGCAAATATTTTTTTTTAAAGAGACCTATGCAAGTATCACCTGAAAGACAACTGGACAAGCAACTGGACAGACAAAAGACAAGACGGAAAGACACCTATACAATAGCATACCTGCTTGATATGTTGTACATGTGACTACATGATGCTGCCCATCTGCTGGGGGAGGAAACTGTGGTTTGATGTCTGCTATTGCTGTCGTACCATTGCCTAAATGACCCAATGCTGCATGGTAGTCTCCGACCTGTAATAAAACATGGAAGGCACCTGAAGATTAGTCCATAGTTGTGGAACAACTACAACCCACAACCAGAATAAGAAAGGGGTGACGACTCCTTATTTTTCAAAATATTTGTTTTGGTTGACCTAAAACTAAGGTTTATGTTTGGAGAATTCTGGATAGTGTTTTACCTAAACAACCCTATTTATTAGTTTAACCTAAAAACTGAGTTTTGGAGATTTTTGAGGGTTACATTTTGGGAGATATGAGGCCTTTGCTCAAAGGGGAGGGGGGCTCCCCAAGTTATGGACCTGACCACTTCACCACAGCAATTTATAGAGATTTAAATTCTGGAACTCTTTTTTCCCAACTTCTGTGCTAATTGAAAGATGTTTGCATCATGGCAGGTGCATGTATGACAAATTGATAACTATTTACTTATGCAGAAATGGATATCGTAATATGATTAAAAATTGGTATAAAATTGGTATCAATCTACAATTGATAACGCTGAATTAGACTTAATACTACATTCATCGTTACAACAGCAGAAAATTGGTCTTGTATATGTTGAGTTTATCTATCACATTGTGTCAAAATGTCGTAGGTTGTACTAAGTTGAACCCTAAAAATCAACATGGGAACATCAATCAACATTTGCTTACGGTGGATTAGATTATTACTGTATTCATCGTTACCACGGTGGAAAATTGCTCATACATGTTTTAGTTTATATTTTATGTGGAATTATGTTCAATATATGTCAAAATGACATGAGTTGTTCTAACTTGTATCCAAACATTATAGGGTCAATCGGAGTCATGACATTCTTATGACATCTTTTTACAAGGATTATTTAGGTAAATTGAATAGAGGAGATTTATATAACATTTTCTTGATGTGTTATGGTTCTATACATTGATAGGCATCTGGCATATTTAAACGGACAAAGACTTTTATATACGTATGCTCTTAAGAACTTTTTTCTAGTTTTTCCTCTTCATCATCCACCGTACCTGATGATGCCTTCCATCTTGTGCTTCCACTTGTGGCTTCATGTCGTCGCGGATGAATACATCGGGGTAATGCGACCTATCAAAGGCCTTTTCCATTGCTTCGATTTGGTGTGGTGAGAAGGCTGTACGATTTGTGCGCATCATCTTACGGGCCTCGTCTTCGCCGAGTTTGTCATTTAAGTCCCCATCTGCAAAAATATAAGGAAGACATACTTTTTATTATAAAAGTTATATTTCGTAGGTTATATAATTTATATCCAAACCTAAGACAACTTATTTTGCGAGACTGATGCAGTTTAATTTCTAAAACACAAAAGAGAAATTTGAAAGTTAATAAAAATATAAAAACAGCAGGCTACATAGAGTATTTTTCTCCGTTTATTGAATCCTTGCTATCATTGTCTGAACACCTTTTCACCTTCATGGAGAGAGTTCATAGTTATCAGAGTAACTGAAACCCAACAATCGAAATTTAGAGTATTTATTTTCCTTACCAGTGTGCGGGAATTTCATTAACTTTTTGGCGCCGCGACTCTAGAAATTTACATGAGTAAAAGAGTTTCTGAAACCTAATAAAACTATTGGATTTCGTGCAGTCATAACATGGTCGTCTGTTCGCGACTTGGGTATAGCTGTTAGTAGTGTTACTCCTTTGTGCAAGTATTATTATCAAGACAATTTGTTGAATTTGATAAATGGACCTACCCAGAATAAGATATCATTTAACAAAATCTAATTCCAGATAAAATTGGTATTTTATTTTTTGTTTACAAGGGCTCGTCAAAATGTCGACCACACGAATGTTTGACTAGAATTTTTATGCCCTCAGAGAGAATTTACCATCGTCCTTCTTATTCTGATTGGTTCGCAAAAATGATAAATTTTACCTAACATTATAAGGATTCAAAGATCAGTTCACCACATAATTGTTTTTCACGAAAAGCCGAGAAATAAAGACAATTTTAATTCACTAAGTTCAGATTTTTAAAGCATGCATCTCTCGAGTCTGTTTCATGTGGGTTATACTAGCGAAACGAAAGATGAAACAATGACCATATTAAACAGATAAAGTTGCCATAATCGTCATGTTCAAACTGCACATCACCAAGAAACTAGGTCGCCGTATTGACCTGTATCATTTCAAAAATTAAATTAAATTAATGGTTTAAACAGAGGATACCAAACTGTCATCTGTCAAAACTCAATAATCACGCTGTCTTGAATGCAATCATGATGAAGCCCCTTTTTACTTCCAAGATTTAAAAAAAATGTCGAAACGCGATGCTATCAGCTAAAACATTTTGTTGATCGACGTTCTCATTTTTGCTGTATGTTTCAACTTTGCATGTCTTTTTCCCAAATTGGTCATCTAACCATCGTGGGAACCTTTAACATGATATGTCGAGTAATGTGAAAATCTTAACATAACATTCGGTTTCTTAACGAAGTTAACGTTGGCGACATCAAGATCATAATATGGTCATGATGAAAATAGGACTGAAAACATTGCATTCATATCAAACGATGAGTTATAACATTAATTTTGTTATAGCACCGAAATCATAAGCTTTTTCTTGCATTTTTGACTTTATGAAATCTATGGAGACTTCATGAAAGGTAACACTTTGTTTATATCATTGATCTATGTTCTTAGTTGTTAATTCTATCATGGAAATAGTTCTATCATAATGATATTGAGCTTTGAAGAATGTCAAAATAATTGCTTTGTTTGCGCGAAACACGTCATTGAATTTTTATAAATCAACTATTAAGAAATACAGATTTTTAAATCTTAAAAAGTATGTTATGTATAATCTATGAAATCTCGTTAAATTGATTATTAAGAAATATAGATTTTTAAAACTTAAAATTATGTTATATAATCTGAAATCTCGTCTCATGATAATCTCATCTCATCTGTCTGAAGATTAGGCTTTACTTTGGCCGACTTGAAATTTTGTAAGATAACGTTTGAAAAAAAATCTCTTTTTCTCTTTTTTGTGCGCTTTGTGAAAGTTCAGGACCTTTTTAATTGGGTTTGGCTTTAGGCAATTTTGATTATTCGGGGTTGAGGTTTATTTGAAATTTTTTTTTTTTTGTTGTTTATTTTTTTTTTTTTGATTTAGGAAGATCAATCGATCGTATCAGAAATGCTGGTATGAATATTTACTTCCAATTTGTTATTTTTATGATACCATACCATACAGCATAATGTACAGAGGGGCACTCAAAAGTAAAATGACGCGCATGTGTCGGGTTGAAAAAAGGAGTACTTTTAGTATGTTTAAGATTTTGCAGAAAAAGGGGTCATTTGGGTGTTTATTTTATATTTTTGTTTGTTTTGTTGGTGTAAATTCCTAAAAACGCAAGTGCAACTTACTCAAATTGGGTTGTGGATATTGCGTCAAAAGGGGACCTGACATAATCGGCGCAGGTTAAGTCAGCAATCAGATGGGAATGTAGGCCCACCCCTACCCCAGGGCAATATATTCTAAATTGCGTGATGCAGAGCAAATCGAATTTAATCACTTTCCTTAGTTTGATATAATCATTAATATCGATTTTGTGCAAAAATATGGTCAAGATGAAATGGTGTCCTAAATCTGTTTTCAAATATTGAAATTAAAATTATCATAAGAACGATATTTGGCGATCAACTTGACTGCATCTCAATAAATGAATATCTTAATCCGGAACTCTTATTATTTTCCAATTTCTCTGATTAAAGCTTTATAGATTTGTTTGTTTCTACTTGTGGGAACGTGTAAGATTTTGATTAAAATCGTTATTTTAGACATGTCCTGTTTTGTTCAAAACATAATTGAATACATAATTTTAATCATGCATCGGAAATAACGTACATTAACATCAATGGAGGATATGCGCTGTACTTTGATTAAGAATAACATGATTATATCGATGAATTTAATTGCTAATTTAACAATCTGACCCAAAAAGTAAACCAATTGTTGCTGAATACACAAAATTTCGCAAATTATGCAAGTTCCCTAGATTTGCATGAATAAAGAGTAATTTTACAAAATATTTCAAAGATTTTTCAAGAATGTAACTTGAAATCCACAGGTATTATATAACAAGGAGTCAGTAAACACCAAAGACTTCATTAACCATCGGGGATACTTGGTGATATGAAACCGTATATCTTGAGCAAAATTTGTTTCGAAATTGAATACTTCCTTAGGGGCCTCGCGAGAGGAAACTAACACGGCGATCTTAAATGACAACGACGATTTCTGATTGTCTTAAATGCGAAGTTTTCTTATCACATACATTATTTTTTTTTTCAAATAAGAATACATTCCATTGTGTTAATTTAACACCATCACTCAGTAGTTTTAAAATGGATGCGATTCGTTTGAATTTGTGGATAAAGATTTTGATTATAGTATAGTGCACTGAACTATAGTTAAATGGTTTTCTCCATCTGTTTCGGGGTATTTTTTTGCTAAATTTTAGAAGCGATGTACTTTTTAACAATTGTCAAGATATTTGGTTGTTTAGGGATTTATTACGTCTAGGTCTTTAATTACCAGAGATTATGGTTGCCTTAATTACAACACGACTAAGCCAATTTCTTATATATTTCCTTGTGTATCAAAACTTCTTTCAAATTTTCTTTTGAAAGAGTCAACAATTATATATATAGGATTGCTCAAGGTGACTCTTTGTAGAACAACAGTCGTAAAAAGTACAGTCACCTTTAGAGCTTGCCAATTTCTGTTTTGTCTGTTGTCTATTGTTTTTGTGTGACTTCTTCATGTCACGATACGGCTCGTTAGTCGCGTCAGTTTCAGCGATTGCAAAACAGCTTTAGCGCCGCTAACGAAAAACACTTTTTGAAAATAAAAAAATATGTCTTCCAACAATGAATATTTTGTTTTGATGCTGATAAAATGACGTTTACATACACATATTCAAAAGCGCATGTTTGATATTACTTTAAAATGATGATGAGCATACAGAGACTCATTCGAGCTGAAATCTTTCAGTTTAAATGTTCTTTTTGGCGTCTCAGCGCCGGGAGAGATGATAGGAAACTTAGAGCGAATTTCTATTTTTTACTTGCCGTAATTCTACCTTAGGGATATTTGCCTCAAATGATCTCTGCCGCATATAATGACTTTCTTCTGCTATAGATCTGTCGATTTGTCTTATGTGGATAATGATGATGAAGATGATTAGCTCAAAATTCATGCAATGGGTATTAAAGTTCGTAATGATGAAGCTTTTTCAAAATGGCACGCGATGCACTGCGCTGTTCATAACTCCACTCTAGGGGGTGATTACATCTTTTAAGTACTTCGTTTCATTATCATTTCTTCAAACCTTAAATCAACAAAACACATCATTAACTTGCGTTTTCTTTAGTTTACAAAATCGCGACAGTTCAGTTGATTTATATGTCATTATATACTCGTTTAATTATCTAAAATATCTTGAAATTGATTACTGTAAATTTTGCATTTAACATGAATCATGACTCTGCCGTGTCGAAAGGTTCACAATTATTTTCCTCGATTGTTGTTTTGCATGATTAACATTTACGATCATTTATAAACTAACATATTTTCTAATAAATCCCATATAAGGAACAGTTTTGCGCAAAATATTGATCCAAATTACTTGATGTTGACTTCTACTCGATTATGTTCTATAGGGTATGTGATGCAGTGTGGCATCATGGCATGTTGGATAACGATTTTAACAGAATTTTCAAGACAGCTTGTACAGTAACGTAACCTGTTTCCAAAAGGGTTGTTAGTTTCAACCTTGGTTAAGTGGTCCTCCCAGTAAAATAACTGGCAAGTGCTCTTCAAAACTTATGAAAATAAATTGACATCAAATGCGCATGATACACGCGCTAACCTCTATTTAGATACTTACTGCGTGCGTTTAGCCAAAATCGCCCAAAAGATGCAAGGGTAATTCAAACTGAAGTGGGAGCATGCCTTTGAAACTTCCACAATTCCCACTTGTACGATTGATCATTGTGTTACAGTAATGTTTTACCTTGAAATCCGATTATCCTGTGAGGGTGTCGCTGAAAATTAAATATGATCTAGACGAAACTGAGACTTCACTCGCAAGCGCCTGAATAATGCTCGCAGCATTCCGTTTTAACTCATCATCGCGCGCGGCGTTTCTGAGATCTCGTGGGATATGGGAAAACAGCGAGAAACCTGGGTGAGTTTTTGGTCCGTTTTCTATAACAGAATGTTTAAAACACTATTAAAACTGTTCATATCGATGAAAATGACGAGATCATTTTGCCTCTCTCAAAATGACGACGAGAATTGGTGTAACTAATTTGATTTAATTCATTCAAAAAATTGATGATTAGCTGCAATATGCTTTTGATATTTGTAAACACATGAAACTGTTGAAGCCCGTATTGAAAATAAACCAAACATGCCAAACCCAGGGACAGAAATGTCTTAAAAACTTCCGCAATTTTGAAATCCTGGTTTGAAATAGCCATCGTGTCATGCACTTGTCACTCCACACTTTCTATTTATCATGGTCACATCCCATAATGTTCAAGTTTGACGTGGCGAGGAACGAAATGATATTGTTTTCTCATTAACACTCGGCAATTAGACCCAACACATCATTTATTATCTTGCCACCACATTAACCTTGTGTTATCCAATAACGACGCAATCCGATTATCCGTTCTGTCTGGTAATCGTTGTACTTTATGATGCCATCGGATTAGTGCCGCTCCATTGCTCACAAAAGTCAATGCCAAAAAAACGGGATTTAATATCGCCGATCGGTACAATTAGCCTACTGAGCTCTATTTCCGATTCCCGTTTAAAACTCATTTACAGAGACACACCAAACAATTGAGACAACTATTAAAGGTTGGTCATGCACGTTGCTAGTATTACCACTGGGAGATAATAAAGTTAAGGTCATGTGCAATATTTTTTCCTCGGTGTGTGCAGATGGTCATCGAATACAATCATACTTTTGCTATCTTCAGTAGACGACACGTGCAAAATATCTTAGTCTCCATGCACTGCCATAAATAGGACGCAATTTTATCGAAAAAAATATCGCGTGCACGGCCTTTTCATTTTTGTTATATTATTATCATTTTATTCGAGGATCTGTAAGGGGAGGGGTCTTTATGATATAGCCAAATTAATCGGTATTTCCCCTTAACAAGGAAAACAGTGAACCCTTTTTCTGCAATACAACTAAAACCTTTTGAATCATACAGAGTACATGCTGAGCGAAATTAACCGAAATGGCTCAGGACCGTGTTAGCTGGAGAAAACTTGTAGTCGCCTGCTCCGGAGCCGACAGATGATCATGTTTAATTGTTAATCATGCGTGGTGGCTCACTATGAGTATGACGATTAAGTTTTTATTTTTTTCTTCAGATAATTTATTTTGATTTTCAGCATCTTTCAAAGCGGAAGTCCGTACTCAATTTTAATATAGGTCTACATGCATAACATAATTGTGTTATGTCTAGTAAAACTAAAGAGTAAAGTTAACCTGCCCAATTCTCAAGAAGGCTAAATTGCATAATTGTTTTTCCTGCGAATTACCATACCATCTCGACACGTTAAACGGCGTGTTATTTTAACACATGCAATGACTGTAATCCGATTCTTTTGTTTCTACGATCCCAACTTGATATATTTCAAGCACAATATAAACTTCACTTAACAGTTGCTATCTCCCTCTAAGCCACGGGAGAATGGAAATGATGCAAGGAGACACCGCAAAACCTTGAGTTTGTTGCTCGCAGGCATGCAGAGCTGGCAAGTTAATGCGGAGATGATCGGCCCACTGCGACCATGCCTCCCGCTTGCGCGTTTTGGAATCAACACCAGCCAGGTATTTTATGCAGTTTAACTGTTAAGTGTTCTTGCTTGCCCTTAAGCGCTAGTCTTGAGTCATATTTTAAGACATAGATCAAGTAGAATTGAAATTATGATTTATGACTTCGCTGGCAAATCTCTTGTATTACGAAGGGATTTTTACAGATTGAAATATTGAATTTTCGCATTTTCTCTTGATTTTTAAAATAAAAATACATCTAAACCAGGCTAACCGTTATTGTATTTGTGACAAAAGTGCCATCTGAAATAGCAAAGCATTTTTCAAAGAAAAAATGCTGATTTTTTTATTATGATTTTATTTACAAGTTGCCTTAGAATAATTAACTAAATGCTATGTTTTTCATGCGATATCTTTTCTTCAGGAATAACATTACGTTGTTAAAACGGTCTAAGACTAAGCAGGATACTATATATGATCTCAGAACTGGAAACTGAATGATTTTAAATGCAGGCTTATTCAATTAAAATTAAAAGAATGGTATTTTTTAAATGTTAAACAGCTATAAAAAGATTTGTTTTCATAAATGTTAAACAATTATCACCCTTCTGTTAATACAAACAATGCATAATTTGAAGCCCGTGTCTTATATCTATTAACTCCAAACAGGCAAGTTAGAATAGCCAAGACAGCAATGGTATCCAGGGAACACCACCTGATGACGCGCAGATCAAGTTAAGCCGATGTCATGCTAGATCGTGTCATACGGAAGAAATGGCTTTAATAAGTACACCGATCATGTTCCAACTAGCCAAATTAGCCTGTCATTTTGCCTGCTCTACGCCAGATGAGTATTCCACACGGGATTAACAAGGGGAGACACAATTTAGCGAGACGTTCTCCATTTTCCCTTTCCACGATTTTTTTTCTTCTCTCTATATCACACAGCATACGTGCATGCATCTGTATCGTTAGTAAATGTTAACCGTGTGCCAATGTATGCATCATATTCATAGAAACCTTCCTCTGTTCTCTAAAATAACAACGAAAAAATATTTTTTTCCAAACCACTGCTTGAAGTTTGCTATATGAATATATTTTTCTTGACTTAGGGCCGACCCTAAATAGTGAAAGTGTTGATCTTTTTTTTTTTTTTTGATTGAAGTTTCACAATAAATATTCAAAAATAGAATTTATTCATAATCACAATGATAATTATGTATTTTTGCACTCGTATTTATATTTCGCTCGTAACAATTTTCAAAATACATAACCTCAATATGATTCGAATAATTCTATTCCACTTTCAAACCGCATATTTCGATGGTAACTCCCTCAGACTATATCAACAATTGTCACGACTGTGTTGACAATACTACGTATGATCTTCAGTAGATAGCACTTGTATTTATCATGCCAGTCATGATAGTGATATTTATTATTGTAGAAAGATAGCTATATCTCAGCTCAGGTAAAACATAACATCAGGGAGCAGATCAATATAGCGAATGCTGCCATGCAGAACGGGATCTCCCCTTAGCACGAGATAAAAATGCAAACTATACGACATATACTATATGCTGAAGACGCATTTGGTATACCAATGTATATATACAGCAAATAGATATTTTATTAAAGAATATTATTTAGAAGTTTTGTTTTGCTTGTATACAAGGCCTATAGGGAATTTAGCATTCAATTTGTTATTGTAGCCGAAATAAAATACCAGGAAAATACACAAATATCATTCTGGATGTTTTTCCATGTACAAAATAATATCATTTATATTTTTTTTCCCGATCTGTGACAGGGGCCACGTTTCATTTGTATCTGAACATACTCTAGCATCAAATATACAGATGGTTGGAGATGTTCCGCATTATTTGCTGCGGAATGAGGCAAAACCAACTCATATAATGATTCTATGAAACTTTCCTGGCCTGCTTAAATGACAAAATGATTGCCACAGAGCCGCAAATGATCAAATGGATATTTTATAGTTGAGATATACAGTTTCATTTCGAATTAGATTGATGAAAACAATCTTTATTTTGCGTATGTGTAAGGCGAGTACTTATAAAAGTACATTGAGGTGGTGTATAAGCACTGGAATGCATGCAATTATAATTTTGCGAGTCATCTTATTTTTTTATTATTCCATTAATTGACACCGCATTCTTATACGCATAATTGATATAGAATACGACATTTTCATCCTTATTAATCTTGATAACGCATATCATTATCATATTCTACGTCTCTTACTGCAGTATTCTATATAAACTAAAATCATGGCGTCAAAATTAAGAGGGTATATCTTGCCACACATGTCACAGGCTTTGATAGGTGAGTTTGATACGGAAATTCAGCTTCATAGCCAGTTTTGTTGTAATTTGTATGTCGTTTTGAGTTGAAATTATCCATCATTTAATTTGCTCAATCATTCCGATGTGCTAATTCCAACCAATCTGGCTTGTTTATTTCCACTTATTTAATAAATTCCCACAACCAAATGAGCCAATAATCGTTTCTGATTAATATTGAAAAATGAATCTAAATTTATATCAGGATAAATTATATACATGTGCATTAGATGCAGTCTATCGCCTAAGCGACGTAAACCTAAAGACCGAATCAGATGAAATTGACCAAAAACAAAAGAGAATTAATGAAGTAAATTAGTCGTGATATTACAGACAAGATATCTATGTACAACTAATCCGTGATTGGATGCACAGGAGCAATCATGTGATGATCCGAATAGAGAACTCGGGTAATTAACCCCATTTTCTTTTATTTCCCTGCGCACGGGGGGGGGGGGGGGGGGGCTGTAATTGATGCTAAATTGTATGAGTATTTTTCAACAGCTACGCATTTTGTGAGGCTTTTTCAAATTGCATATTTTTTCCCGAACCAATATTCTTTACAACCAATGTTATAAAACATTGCATCCGTATATATAGTAAAAACAACAACAACAAAATAACCATGACAATTTAACTGAAATGAGTATAGAAATATACTGCCGATTTCTACGATCATCGATTCATCATCATCACTCTCGAACAATGGACAAATAGGATAATTCTATTTTCCTCTGACCTTTAAATTTACAACCAAACATGATATGGTGCCATAATAAGTGATCGACTAAATCTTGTAAAATGTGGACAATTAATGATAAAAATCCGTTAATTCAATCAGGAATAGCTGTCTTATACCAATGCCAATTTGGTTCAAATTGGATTATATAAATCATTAAATATACCAAATCTGATTTCTAATATATCCATAGATGTGTATTCCATGGTATATACAAACCAGTATGATTTTCTTAAGACTGATTAAAAGCAAGGAAAAATCCTCTGATTCAAATCAGCAATAGTTATCTTTATGCCTATACCAATTGGTTTGAAATTAATTAAACCAGGCGGCTTGCTTGTTAGTTGATTCATAAAATGCAGTTAGGAAATTAACTGTGATGGGTATCTTGTTTGCACATACATCAGGAAGGTTATCATATAACTGCCAATTTGTAACACTACACAACAGAAATCATATTATGTTTAGCTAATTATAACCTGCAAAGCAGCTAAATGCGCAGCGTGCATGTCAGTCATATCTTAAGTGTTTATTTTATGATAGATGTTCTCATTTGTAATTGTACCGTATTTCCATAACCTCATCGACCTTTGTTTAGCAATATAAACACCTCACAAAAGATAAGTGAACACTTAGTCTGACCCCCATAAATCAAAGTAAGTGCCCTCAAAGTCCAACGATATTGACATATATAAAAAATATGGAATCTCAGCTAAATTTTGACCCCAAATTTGACATCAAAAACCATTACCATCATTTTAAACTGGCCGTTTGAAAAATCTACCTCAACTTTCATTTCTCACATTTTGGGTATACCCGCAGTGTAATAGAGCATCACCACAATGCCTAGTGGGGTCGATAGACGACCAGTGTTTTTTTCATTTTGCGTAGAGTACAGAGCTGCTGCATGCTGTGCAAAATCAAACCAATTTTACCCAAAAGGATAATTACATGTGTCTAAGTTGGTAAAACAGTTAAGATCGGCACAGCAGCTCTGTACTCTACGCAAAATGAAAAAAACACATAAAAACACTGATCGTTTATCGATTCCACTAGGCATTGTGGTGATGCTCTATTACATTGCGGGTATACCCAAAATGTGAGAAATGAAAATTGAGGTAGATTTTTCAAATGGCTAGTGTAAAATGATGGTAATGATTTTTGATGTCAAGTTTGGAGTCAAAATTTAGCTGAGATTCCATATTTTTCTTATATGTCAATATCGTTGGACTTTGATGCCTCTTACGTGGATTTATGGGGGTCAGACTAAGTGTTCACTTATCTTTTGTGAGGTGTTTATATTTGTTTCATTTGTATGCAAAGATTAAAGAACCTTTATTCAAACCTAATCATACTTTACTACTTTCCCATTTTAACCCTTTATTTCAAACACTTCACTTATAAAACTTTGAAAACACGCCTTCTGAAATTCAAGCATCTATCACTACAAAGTAAACACATACAATGATATCTGACACATGCATGTTGGACATTTAGCTGCTTTTACAGGTTATAATTAGCTAAACATAATATGATTTCTGTTGTGTAGTGTTACAAATTGGCAGTTATATGATAACCTTCCTGATGTATGCGCAAACAAGATACCCATCACAGTTAATTTCCTAACTGCATTTTATGAATCAACTAACAAGCAAGCCGCCTTGTTTAATCCATTTCAAACCAATTGGTATAGGCATAAAGATAACTATTGCTGATTGAATCAGAGGATTTTTCCTTGCTATTAATTAATCTAAGAAAATCATACTGGTTTGTATATACCATGGAATACACAAAATGGATATACATTAGAATCAGATTTGGTATATCAATGACTATGAGTATTGTAACCTTTAAGTCAGGGGGGGGGGGTAGGACGTGACGTCATGAGATTTTGAAACTCCCATTCAAAAAACTTGAATTTTAAATAACGCTCACAAATTTCACTTTATGCCCTTACTTAGTGTATAAACATATGCAGATTTCAAAACCGTTGGGGTTGGGACTCCAACCCCAGAAAACTAAAAAGATATTCTGAATATTTTGAAGAACTGCTTGTCTTTTTATTTACGCATTGAAATATACGGGCGATATACAACGAATGAATACGTATCAAATCTGAGTAAACAGTCCGGGTTAACAGGCAATTTATTACGCGGCCACCGTCGTCTGCTTTAAGTATAGCACTAGTTTTCTTTGGTTTAGTGTAAGATCATGAGTTTTTGAGAATAGGCCGGTATATATGATAATAGGATGATCTCTGCAATATCGTTTTCAACAAATATTAACCACTGGATGCTAAAAGCACTAGAATAAATATAGTACATTGTAAAAACTAATTAGGGCCTACTCAATATCACATGTGCAAGACACTGGATTCAAACTTACCGCCATAGATTTCCCTCTTTGGTCTCTTCTGGTCTATATGTTTTGGAATGCCAAGGATTCCGTTGATGGAATACGATGCTGCTGTGCGGTCACCTTCTAATACATGTGCTTGGGAGACTGTGGGAGAGGTTAGCTGTGTCATGCTCATGTCTTCTGGCTTCTTGTCTGACAGTTTATTTCTTACAATTCTGTGATGATAAAATAAGGCAGAGAAATATTGATAAGACTTAAGACATTGAAACTATATTCATGCTTTTTCCATGGTAAAGATTAAAGACCGTAAAATATCATTAATTGTAAGGGCTAATTTAGGGTTACAAATCCTCAGTCATTCGAAAGGAATAAAATCTAACCTGCTCAAAATTAAGACAGTTATAAAGTATGTGAAACGATTGCAACCCTTATAACCGATGAGGTGGGACATTTACAGGGTAAGTAAAACCATCATAATATACCTACAGAATGCACAATTGGTCTGAATCACCAGAAAGCATGTACAAAATGTCAATGGATTACCTAAAATAGATTACCATTGTAAATTTGAAACGCTTGTGATACACTGTCAAAATTGTCTTGGCAAAAGACAATTCAACAGGTGAAGCCAGTTTTGAAGACATTTCCATTTAGACACATGTCATGTATGTAAGACATGTTAAAATATTAAGCACACATCTTTAAAAAGTATTTAACTTAAAAGTAGGTTTATACTTGAGTTTTGCAAGACATGTCTTATTTGAGATATAGGGCTATAAGAAACATCTTCATCTTTTATGCCCATTTCATTTAGTCCATAAAATGTGCATATCGTGCATAACATGAAGCCAAGACAACATTTTTTACAAATTTACAGTAAGCCAGTTACTGCAGCACTAAATAAAAATTCCTTTAAAAGGAATTAGATGGGCAATCAAGTACTCCTAGATGATTGAGACCATTTGGCAAGTTCTGTGGAAAAATTTGAGAGCCACCAACCTGTTAATGGAGCTGACACTGGGCACATTGTCTTTTTCACACACTGCTTCAGCCAGTAGCCTGTCTCTGATCTCCCATGCAAACATTGTCGGATTCTGTCTCTTATATTCAGCTATTTTACCCACCACTTTGGGTGTGGCTACTTTGGGTTTACTGCCTCCGATTACTCCTGGCTTGATGGACCCTGTTTCATAATACCTGTATTACCAAGAAATAAAGATAATGTTTGTTTTTAATAACCAAAATATTTACAGAAACATGTTCAGGGAGTGTTGACATTTTTCTTCAATTGTACAAAGACACTCATCGTTTAAAATCATGATACAGCTTTCTCTGGAAAACTAGCCCAAACAGACTACACATGTAAAAGCTTGTAGTTTTGCAACAAAACTGTCTAATTCAATGGAAAAGTTATTGAGTGTGAATGAATTAGCTGTTTTCTCTAATCTTGCTCAAATTATGAACTTAAACTTGGAGTTAAGCATGTTAAGTGTGTACAAGGAGGACCTGATTAGCGATAACTAATCTGGGATGTTGAACCTCAGTTGAACCCATACAAGTTGGAGCAACGCCAAACAAAACCTATTTCTATAACTGAAGCATCGATATCATCTGCCTTAAGAGTCTTGTCTCCATTTTTGAAGACGGGTAGACAAAGTTTGTTTTTATATGACAGTGTTACTGGTGGTCGTACCCAAAACAACAATTAGTTCAGTGTTAAGTTGATAAACTATTAGCATGATTATTGTCTATATCAGCATGATAAGTGTCTATAATTTCGTGAAGACTTGAAACTGAAAACCGATATGATAGTTGTCCTGGCCTAGAAAATTACTGAGAGAGCCATGATAGTCACGCCATGCATTTCAAAATATCTCATTTACGTGATCAGGTTGTATCCAACAAATTTGGTCAATGGATTTTGGACCTTCCAAGTATGACACTGCAATGGCCAATTCGGTTAGCCAGTACAGAGTTCAAAAGTATCTCACGGAAACGATGGGAATACCCTCCCCATACATGGATTATATTGAATCTGCGAATTTGCATTTTTTATCGGAAGTTTACTTCAACATGATCAAGTAGTATTCATTTTGAAAATACAAAATTATATAATTATAAGTTTATCCAAGTCAAGATTAAAA
>JXSR01S002147.1:619-13910 GCA_000969725.1 Ophiothrix spiculata
TCATTTTAGACTTGAAACATATAAACAACAGAATTTGGGGAGAAATTATTTTGTTTTAACTCTTAAAGCTGTTTTCAATTTTCAATATGCTTATTAAACGTTGTACCAATGTTGCTATTATGTATTTTTAAACAAAAAATAGAAATCTGTTAGACCTCTTCTTGAACGCTATTCTGGATTTGAAGCATGTTAATTGCAAAATTTTGAAAGAAATTATTTTGTTGCAAACCTCAAACTCATTTCCACTGATTATTTAAAAAGTTTGTTTAGATTTGAACACTGAATTAAAGTTGTTTTAACCTATTTTGACCAAAACAGAGTATTTTGGTGACCATTTTTGATCACATCGTTGGCGGCAATTTGAATTTAAAGCATGTAACAGACAAAATTTGAGAACAGTAACCATGTGTTAACCCAATCTGCTTATGGTTATGATGATTATACATTTATTTGCTATTTAATCAATGTTAAAGAAAACTGCGCTGTTTTGGCGGCTATATTTGATTTCATGGGAAAAGTATTAAATGGATTAATTGTGTTTGGCAACCCAGGAAACCTAAAAATTGACACCAAGATTTTTTGTCATTGTTCCCTACAAGTCAAAATATACCTTGTTATACTGTATGTTGTGAAAGTCATTTTTGTGGCCATCTTGGATTTCTCAAAATGCTCAATAGTGCGGATTTTGCATCTTTCAATGATCTTTGGGTCTCAAATATTAAGAATCAGTTAAAAACAATTGTGTGGACTCTATTTGCAGTCAAGCCCAAAATCAATCTTTGAGAAACCATAACTTCACTTCTGGATGACAAATAATGATGACTTTGTATCGCTCTAATCCTGTTAGAGATATTTAAAGTGAAAAAGACCGGATGCCAACTTTACGGCTGGTTTATTAAAGGCAAACGGATAAATTCGTCTTGAGGGGGAAGCAGGTAGCGCAGCGGTAATTCTCTCGCTTCGCACCAATAAACTATTGTGGGTTCTCGGCGCTGTCTGTGCAATTGGTTGCCAGTCCAAACTTGCTTCCGCAGGTTTTCCTCCGGGTGCTCTGGTTTTCCTCCTGCAATAAAACTGGCAAATAATCTGACCATTTAACAGAGGACCCTCATTGAAAGCAGTGCTAAACGCTGATGAGGCTATCCTCTATAAATATCATATATTTATTTATTTATTTGTTTATTCATTTATTTCTTTTATTTATTAGTTTATGTATGTATTTATTTAATTAAATGTATATATGGTGACTGTTGAGTACACTGTACACATTCAACGTTAAAAAGATGTTAACGAATCACATTTGTTGCACATTTCTAAGGCCAATAGCGAGCCTAACGCATTTTGACAAGTTATATCCATATTTGAGAGCACTCCATTTACTATGATTCTACTTTAATGACAAATGTTGTAAGGTTTGCCAATATTTTGTAAATATCAGAAGCCATGGAATGACCGCATGAGTACAAGCAGTAAAAGGATACTTATATAATGTTGACATTTTAATTTGAACCCATCAAGTGAAAAACCGTCATGCTGATGACAGCATATGGACACAGATTTCAACAAATATTAATTGTCTACATTATGTGAACACAAATAGGATTACTTATTATCTTGTGCTACTGCAACAATACATCAAACGTCAATATAAGTACCTATTTTAATCGTACACTTTCTTTTTTATGCATGTACATCATTTTTTGAAAAAAGGTTCAAGAATTGGATGCTTTCTCTCAAAATTAGGACATTTAATCAAGGAAATTGAGAATGGTCTAAAATAAATTGAAATGTTGAATCTGTTCACACTTTTGTCAGTTTGTCCAATTTATGTACGTTAGTATTAGTAACCAGTGGCGTTGCCAGCATAGGGCAAGGGGACAGACTGGCCCCCTGACACAAATCTAGCAGGACATCGGGAAAGCAACCGGGAAAAATCGGGAAGGACAAGGAAAATGAGAAAGCAGCTGCAAGAAACACGGAGAAAAGCAGAAAATCGAGTCAAAAGAGGTTTTTGGTTTTTTTTGTCAGTTTTTCAAATCGACTTAAATCTATTTTAGGTGTATGTTGGTCTTTACAGCTGTGTCAGGGCTAAATTCGGTAAACATGAAGTAAACATTTCAAACCAGAGTGTTCTGGAAAAAGTTAAAAGTACACGATGCCCTTTTAGTTTTACCTTTCTTACATAATTTTCTTGTGAATTTGTTTAGTCAATTTATACAATCTTACTTTTATGTTTTATTTTCTGACCCAAAATATTGGAAAATTTGTTAAGAGACCCATGTGTGATGTTGAAACAGCTTATACTTCCTCTTCCCTTTTAAAATCATGTTTCGGCTAATGATTAGCATATACCTTTAACTGACAGAATGCCAAGGAATGCCATTAACTTATTTGACCATGTATCAATTCATATTGAAATTTTATATTTTATATTTAATAGTGAATTCATTTTTGTACTACTCAGTTTAGCAAAAATTATTATTTCGTATCAATTTATTTTATCAAAGGTACTTTAGGAACAAGAAACTGCTTATGCTGCTCGTTTAAAATTAGCTTTAAGTGGTAACTCGTATTATTATGTCAGTTAGTATTAGGGCAAGATCTTTCTGAACCGCATTATTTTAAAGAAAAGAATGGAAAATAAATCAATGGCCATGTTTTCGTCTTCGTGATGTGAGTGACACGTTAAGCTTAGTGTTTAACAAGCACCTGAAGCCTTTAAAACTTCCCATGGGACAAGTAAGGACATGGTAAGACGTAACTTTAAATGTTTGCATCTACAATTTCCTAGCAAGGGAAGTAAAAGCACTCGAAGAAGTAGATTTTAGATACGGTTGCATTACTTTTTCTCACCCTGACTTTATAGTTGAACGTAAATATTAGTTTAACGTAGATATAAGGATTAAAGAAACAAATTATGTTTTGCAATAGCTAAGAATTCGTTACTTTCTAATATTTTTATCTGAAAAAGATGTTCAATTAAAAGGAAGCTTGACATTTTTAGTAGAAGCATTTTTAACATTGTTTCTAGGTCATTTTAATGCTGATTACAAATCTATTTTGCCCCAAAAATGTATGTTTGCGACATTTTTTCAGACCTCAAAACCTTTTTTATTTTGAACATATTTACAGCCTAATTTCAGGACATACGTTTCTGTTGTAACCATTAAGAGTTGTTTTCCATTGATAAATTTGAACTCTTTGGAGTTTTTGATACTGTTTCAAAATCCCATTAGCCACATATCTGGGCATAAAATATATTTGTCTGCCATTTTGGATCTCGGTATTGACGCCATTTTGAATTTTACATATGTTAACAACATAACATGAGAAGAAATCAGTCTGTTGCTACACTCAACAAATAATTGTAGCTTATATTTAGAAGGATTAATGCTGTTTTAATATCGTTGTGATCCGCTGAATCACAACGATAACATAAGGAGAAATCAGTCTGTTGCTACACTCAACAAAAAACTGTAGGTATTATTTAGAAAGATTAATGCTGTTTTAATATCGTTGTGATCCACTGGGTAGAAACATTTATTATGGCGGTCATTTTGGACATCATTATTCGTCTCATTGTGATCTCATTTTAGGATTAACCGCTCAGAGACTAAATTTGAGGATAAATGATCTTGTTGTAACCCTACATTTACATCTATTGATAAGTTATGACATTTAACATCCTGAAGGCTGTTTCAATCAATTTTGATTTAAAAAAAAAGCTTTTTTGCGGCCATTTTGTATTTAATATGAGCAAACGACTTTAAGGCTAAATGTACTTATTTTTGCCCTAGAAACAATCTCCTATTCTTAAATTCAGATATTTAGTGTTTATAAGTTGCTTTAAGCATTTTTGTTAAGTTATCCAAGTTCATTAATTATCCTTTTAAGTCTATTGTCGGACTAGCGAACCTTCCTTCATTTTCAGACTGGCAAAGCTTTTTTTTTTTTCGGATTGGCGAATATTTCATTTTTGGAATGGTGAACTAATTTCATTTGTGGCCTAGAGAAGCTTACTTCATTTCCAATCAGGAAAAGCTTATTTCAAGTTCGGGCTGTAGAACCTTAGGATAAGCGGACCTTTTTCCATTTTGGGTCTTTTTTTAAGTTTCGGACAAACGTACATTCAGACTGGCGAAACTGCGGATTACTTGGTACGAATGTCAAGTGTGGTGGGGTTTTTTTTCGCATTAACCAAAAGTTGAGATTAAAATTTACTAGCTGATTAATTGATGGATGTATGCATCAAGAAATATAACTGAAATATCTAGCCAAAATAAGCTTCATAAACATGGGGTTATTGTCCTTCTCGTTTATATTGGAAAACATCAAATCCAAAAAGAAAATGTCTCTGCTCACTAAAACAGTCACTATCAGATGTAAAATACGATAGCAATATTTTGGAAGAAATATACGAGTTCTCCAATTTTCAAAGAAAAAAAAAGTTGGATCACCGTCGTCACTTATTTTCAACAAAGAGAAAAAAACGCTTACCCTGTTTTTTATATATATTGGAAATGAAAAGCAAAACTATGTATTTTAATGTAGATTTGGATATAAATGAAATAATGATATATGTGAAATGTGTAATTTAGTAATAGCTCCATGAAATTGTTATTATCACGATTTCACTTGTTTACATGCGAAGGATGGAATGTTGGCAATAATAATTTCAACAATAGTTTCTCTAAATCACTAAGTGCATAAGGGGGGGGGGTCCATATGGACCCTGGATTTTGTTTTTCGCGCGAATCGGAAAAACGGAACAAAACCCAATAAAGCCGTTTTATGTAATTGTCAAGGTAGGGGTTTTGCATGTTCAAATCGGTCGTGTCGTTTTTGAGATAATTAGCATAAACTGGAAAAATGATGGCGCTGTTTGAATTTTGTTTTGTCCCTAAAACCGAAGCGAACAACTTTTTTGAATTTTTATTTCACCAATGTATTTGTAATTATAATCTGCTATTATGAGCCAAATTTCATTAAAAAATGCTTTTGGGAAAACAGATTTCCAATTTTTGGCGGGAAATTATTCGGGAAAATTGAAAATTTGACACAAATTAGATATCTGGCCGCAATTTTCAAACGGAATGACGGATTTTTAATTTTATTTTGTTTCATATGAATTTGATTGAGTTGGTGTATCACTTTGTACTGTTTTAAAGATAAATAATGTAGAGTACATTCTTTTTAAAGCGTTCAAAATCCAGGGTCAATATGGACCCCCCCCCCCTTGTGCACCAACGGGATTCTAAAACACCTTATGCACTTAAGTGTTAATTAAAACAAGGTCAATATCACCAAACTGAAAAGAGAAACATCGCTCGAGTTAGTAACACATATTTGATAGCAACAAATAACAAGTCATCATAAACAGACTTTCAGTGGCTCTTTTAATTGCCACCGATTTTCAAAAGAAGGGTTTTGACAAGTTTTGTATTGTCTAACAATAGAGGGTTAATATCTTTTCAAGTATAGAATAAATACGGTAGTACTTTAACAGTGCAATGTATTCTACGAAATCGGTATAATGAAGTGTAACATCACAGAATAGGCTAAGAAAGCATGGGCAAAGCCCTTTTATGCTTTTCCTTGATTTTCTTTCTTTTTGCTTATTTCAAATCAGATCTTAAAACAAATTTATTGTTATAAACAATAAATAATTTTGTGAATGGCAGGAGATAATTCTGGTTTAGTGTGGTGCGCCCTTGTTTTTGTCTTTTTTCATTTGATTATTATGGAGTTTATTCCACGCGAAACCTTCTCGAAGGTTTGTGCGGTGGGGGATGAAACCCCACTCGTTCACAAAAGGTAAAATTGGGAGACTTTCATTTCATGTTTCTACAGTATTGTCCTCTAGGCCAATCAAATTGCCGAACATAATAGGTCACCCGTTCGGATTCAATTTAGACGAATTCATTCGACCCGGTATCGAACTAACTGGTGGTTAGTTTGTTTATCATATTCCTTGTTTACATATCTCACTAGAAAGTTATAACAAAGTGGAATAAATCTGCCTCTGGCAGCTAATTGCATATTGGTGCTCATTATGTTTGTTCATTACACCTTTTGTGAAGGTGTAATTATTCCATGGGTATCCACAAAACAAATTTATTGTTATAAACAATAAATAATTTTGTTGATGGCAGGGGGTAATTCTGGTTTAGTGTGGTGCGCCCTTGTTTTTGTCTTTTTCATTTGATTATTATGGAGTTTATTCCACGCGAATTCCTCCCGCCTGCCCCAGCTTTACCATGACGCGGTTGTAAACTCTATGTCCGGCTTAGTTCCCTTCTGCTTTCATCGGATTTAGCTCCAGCACGAAGAACAGGAACCATATCTGCCGAATGGTGACGAATTTTAGAGAACTCTTTTAAAGAAGAACATATATCCAGCGGACTATTGATGGATGCAACAGTATTTGAATATTTTACGGACGATCAGAATCAGAATCAGAATCAACTTTATTTCCATATATAACATGTATATGTATGATAAAACTACAATATATACAAACAATATAAAATAAAAACAATGTAACAAGAGAAACATTATATGGAAGAGTAATCAAACGGCCAGTAAGGCCAGATCACGATTACCCCATGTTAAGGCCTACATTAGCAAAACAATCAAAAGAATTAAACTAATAACAAACCATCACACAAGACCAACACCAGCTCCAAAACAAAATACAAAATGATGGTAAATCACACGTTTCAAGAATGATGGTAAATTATTAAACGTATGTACTAATTAAAGTAGACTTAAATAAATTTCGAAAATGCTTAGTTGACAGTGACCTTCTAACTTGGTCGTTTAAGGAATTCCATAGTTTTAAACCTGCAGTCCTAATACTTTTATCTGTAAAAACAAGTTTGTTTCTAGTTGGATTGACTTTGCAGCTGTTTCTTGTGTGATAGTCATGGATATAAGAACGTTTTGTAAAGAATGTATTGAAAGACTCAGGTAACGATCTCTCAAACTAACGATACATGAATACACCAACTTCAAGTTTATACATATCGTATACATTTAAAATGTCATATCTATTGAAAAGTGGTGCAGAATGACTACGATAATGACTATTTGATATTATTTTTAAAACCCATTTTTGAAGTTTGTGAATTTTATCCAAATATGTTTAACATGATTGCCCCCATATGAGAATTCCATAATTGACATAAGGTAAAACTAAAGTACAATAGAGTGTGCGGAGAATCCGTTCAGGAATAAAAAAAAAACCTTGAGTTTATTTATCATGCCAATATCTCTAGAAATTGTTTTAGTTATTCCATCAATATGATATTTCCAGGTTAAGTTTTCATCAATGATCACTCCCAAAAATTTCGTTTTTGTTACTCTGTCTAATTTAGTATTGTCTAAAATAATGTTGGTCTGATCTATGCTTGACGTCATTTTTGGAGTGCCGATAATAATATAATTTGTTTTTGTAGCATTAAAGTTTATTTACTTTAAACCAGTTACTAACTTCAGACAATTCTTCGTTTATTAAAGGCATTTGGCTAACAATATCATTACTAGAGAATAGAATAGTCGTATCGTCTGCAAACAAAATAAAGTCTAATAATGAATGATGAAGTATTCGTTATATCATTGATGTACAGAATGAAAAGTAGGGGGCCTAATATTGAGCCCTGAGGGACTCCACATAATATATTTTAAGAGTAGACTTGTTACAATCATAATTAACATATTGTTTTCTTTCATGCAAGTAACTCAGAAACCAATCATGAACTATCCCCATAAAGCCATAGTGATCTAATTTATGAAGCAAAATTTTATGATCCATTGTATCAAACGCCTTAGATCCAGGTACATCCCAAGTGTGGTTTTGGTTTTCTCGACAGCGAGATTGACTTTATCAACAAGCTGCATAACTGCCATATACGTAGAGTGATGCGCCCTAAATCCATATTGTTTAGGATTTAGGATTTTATTGTTGTCAATTAATTCAATGCATCTGTTAAAGACTAATCTTTCGAGTATTTTTGAAAAACAAGGCAACACTGACACTGGTCGATAGTTGGAAAAAACAAACAGGAATGACTTTAGCTATTTTAAGCTGATTTGGAAATGTGCCAGTTTTTTGGGATAAATTAAATATTGTTGTCAACGGACAAGCAATCTCATTTGCTATTCTTTTTACAATCAAAGTTTTAAAACCATCTTGTCCTGCACACTTGTTTGTGTCAAATTTACCAATAATCTTTATAATTTTATCTTCTACACTCGGTTTCAGAAAGATGCTCTGATTATGAGGTGATTTGATATAATCGTAGTAATTCTTGCCGGTATTCTGAATTTGTGACGCTAAATCTGGTCCCACATTCACAAAAAAATCATAAAATTAATAAGCTATGACCATCGGATCGGCGATAAAACTTACATTATTTATTGTTTTTCAAGTTTGACGCATATTATTTTTCGAGCGCTCAAATTCCTTGAAATAGTAAGATCGCTTTGATTTCCTGATAAGACCATGTAATTTGTTTCTAAATTTCTTGTTTCTAATTTTTGTCGTTTATTTTCATTGGGACAGTTTATGTAATCTTTGTATAATTTGTTTTTATGATTGATACTTTTTAGTAGGCCTTTTGTTATTTAAGGAAATTTAGGGTCCGTTTTGCGATTACATTTACATTTTTTAAGTAGTATACATTCATCATATAGCTCTCCAAATTTTTCTACAAATGTATTGTAGTCCTGGTTTGCATCAACATTATCAAGGACCTCGTTCCAATTTACATTGGTTAGACATTTTTTTTAATGAGATATATTATCATCGCTATGGCACCGTTTGTAGGAACTCGCAAAATAAGGCGATTTTGCCTTATTACTGATAACAACAGTTAATAACATAATCCGGCTTTGCACCTTTTCCTCTTCTGCCGGAATCAGCTCCAGCAGGACTAGAAGGACTTTTATCCAACGGATTACTCATTGTCGCATCAGTATGTGAAAGTGGTATTGACAATTTACCTTTAATACTTTAATGATATCGGCATCAAAATCGGATTATTATTTCAATTTGATTTTCTATGAATATGAGGAACTTTAAAAAATAATGGATACCCCACTCGTTCACAGTATTGTGGCCAATCAAATTGCCGAACATAATAGGTCATCCGTTCGGATTCAATTTAGACGAATTCATTCGACCCGGTATCGAACTAACTGGTGGTTAGTTTGTTTATCATATTCCTTGTTTACATATCTCACTGTATATTTATTACAAAGTGGAATAAATCTGCCTCTGGCAGCTAATTGCATATTGGTGCTCATTATGTTTGTTCATTTCACCTTTTGTGTAGGTGTTATTATTCCATGGGTATCCACAAAAGACTATGATACGAAACTAAGCTAGTATTGTACCTAATGTAGGGTTGGCCACAATTTCAGTTAAACATTTCAATTATAAATTGGACCAAAAAAGTGAGATCAGGGTTCGTGAGAGTCGCAGCGGACTCGTCGTTCCTCGCGTTTTATCTTACTAGTTGCTAAGGTTACATCAGTTCATAGTCCCATTAACACAAATGATTAATTTTCGGGTTCCAATTATGATTTTCCAAAAGCAGGCACGTCTTAGTTGTTGATGTTTTGATACACACACACACACATACACACACATCATAACTGCATGAAACCACTCTTGAGCATGCAGTCATTATGATATGGGGTTATTGTCGCTTTTATTTGAAAACATACATTCCCAAGAGAATATATGTATTGCTTATCAAAGCCATTTAAAGTAGGATGCAAGATAGGAATGTTTTAAACTTGGAAAAAAGTCATTTCAGAGTACAAGTGCAATTAAGAAAAGGAGAGAATAAAACAAATTCAATTATTAAAATGTCAATTAAAAGCAATTCCAATTAAGAAAAAAAAAATAATTTTAGTAGAAACACAATCATTTATACCTATATTCTTAAGGAAACTTTTTTTACAAATAAAATAATGAATCCCCAGTGCATGAAGCAATTAAGTTTATATATGTTCAGGATGTTTACTACAAACAACACACTGTTACGATTTATTCGAACATGCCAAAATCATTCGAACAACCGGAAGTAAATATAGGAGTAAGTTTATGATCTCTTGATTAAAAGACAGTAGAGTCCAGTCCATCATTGAGCTCAAGGTAAATACGATTTCCTATATTTCGTGATGAATCGAAAGGCGGTCTCACATAATGACGAATAGGAGTAAACGGCAAATGACGTAAAACTATGATTCTCATCCATCACCCTCTGTTGTGAATTTGTCACAATGTGAGCCAGACTTTAAATATTCAAACTGATAATATAATTGTGAGTAGGCTTCAATGACATGAACAACAGTAAATCGACAATAGAAATGTCAATGACCAGGAACAATGAAGGATGGAAATACGGCAACAATGTTATCAATCTCCAACCCACAGAGCTCGCTTTGTTAAAAAAAAATCAAATAATGATATTCTCAGTGCAGAATACACGAAGGATGCTTGAAAATCGGGATGCTGTTCAATCTAAGAAATCAATTTAATGTATTGGTATACTTTCTATCAACTTCTTCACTTAAAATACAAGTCAACGTATTACAAAGCACGAATTATGACACTGTCAGAGCAAAGGAGCAACAATATGAAACTTGATACTTTCATTGTATATATTTTGATAACAGGCACAGCAATATTAGAAGCAAGCGTTATTGCAATATCAGAGAATCAGAATCTTATCATAAAGTTAGAAATTTTTTTCAGATACTTTGCAATTCAATTAAAAACCCTAAGGGTTGTGTGGGGATAGTTACCCCACAACTAATTTTCTCTGATTGCCTCAAAACGCAAAACGAAGTTACGCCGGCCATCTAAGTATAAAACTGTTTTTATGTCCTTTGTGGTCATTTTGATTAAATAAAATTTGTCCTCATAGCGACATATTGAAACAAAAATCTGCATGTTATGAAGCTTAAACCCACAAGATATTTTAGAATCATCATTTCCTTTATTAATTAGCAAAATCACAGGGGGAAACCGCCACTGTCTGTAAAGTCCAATTTATTTGTTGTGACTACATCAAGAAGCTTATTATTGGATTTAGTTTTAACTGACATTCCACCAGAGAATCATAAAAGAAGCCACTGGTTTGTGAAAATATATGCAGCTTTGTCCTCCAATAATGTAAATGATGGACAAAATTACTGTTAAAGTTTAATGTGAAAGACGACCCTCTTTGTCAAATATTTACATAAAGATAAAATATGATCAATTCAGACAAAAGTTTACAGTTAAAGAATGCCTATGGGTAAATTTTCCGTTTAGAATAGAGCACGAAAGTGAACAAGTCTAGTTATATGGAATGAATTTTTCTTTCGTGAATTGACTGAAAAAAAAGGAACATGATTCTGCATTAAATTGCAAAGCTATTGCTTTATATAATTTACCTGTGTGGCAAAACAATTAGAAAGTGAGTCCTATCAGTAATTTTGATTTCCTCAAACTTGGGATGCTAAGTGCATATTAATATAAAAATAAAAACACAATTTTCTAAAAAGCAACTTAATACAGAACAAGCTCAAGTGGTAGAATCATTTTGATCACTCCAAACTAAAAATACCTATAGTCACTGTATACAAATATTGAATGCCTGAGAGTGCAATAATACAAAATATATCATGAGGTCAAATTTGGACTTTTCTATTTCACGAGGCGAAGCCGAGTGAAATGGATCAGTCCAAATTTGACCGAATGATATATTTGTACTATTGCACGAGCTAGGCATTCAATATTTGTTTTATATCATGTTATATACCGCATGAAAACATTCTTATCATTTAATTGGTTGACACTGCATCAGACTGTCAAAAATATACGGGCGCTTTATGTGCATTTGATTTTCAGTCTATGCTCGCTTCCGCATGTTTTTCTCCGGGTGCTCCGGTCTTCCTCCTGCATTCAAAACTGAATTTAAAAAACATCTTGGAGCCCTGTTAAAGATAAGCTTCTTTCAGCTTACTTGGTACCAAGTACCAAGTTGGGTTTCCCTGGCGAAAGCCTAAACAAGGTGATTTTTTAAAGGTGATTATACATTCCTGCTTGACATCATAGCCGGGCATTTTTTGTCAATAAAAATGTGATATTGCCCTGGCGTAACGTCACCGCAGGGCAATATCAGCTTTTTTACAAACATAACGCCCGAGAAGGTTTTACGTTCTGACATGTTCGTTTTGCGAGGAATCTTTTCAAACCCTGTTTCGAATCTAACATGCCACCCTGTGATGCCACCCATTAAAGGCCCAAATGGCCACCAAAATCACCCAGCATTGTGATTAGGTGGCATTAAACACCATTAAAAGAAAATATTTTTCTCTAAATAAATGATAGAAATTGGTTATGAGATACCAACAGATCCAATTGTCTAAATATTATTTTGCTAACATGATTCAAATCCAATATGGTACCTATAAAAAGTCCAAAATTGCCGCCAGATTATAGTTTGGAGGCACAAAATGTATTAGAGTGGCACATTAAAACCTTTTTTGCTTCAAAATAATTAATTGAAAGTGGTTTTGAAGGTTCCGGCAGATAACCCCCTCCAAAAATGCAGCTGCTAACAGGTTTCAAATCCAAAGTAACATCCATAACAAGGTCCACAATGACCGATGAAGTAAATTTTGCCGTTGAAAATTGATTTAGAGAGGCATTGAAAAACTAAATTTTTCAAAATGATCGATTAGAGACAGCTTTACCGGACCAACCCCTCCTTAGATTTTGTTGCTATATGCTCCAAATTCAAAATGGCGTCCTTAAAAAATTAAATTGACCGTCAAAATTGATACAAAGCCATAAATACAGCAGTGAAAAACTTTTCTTATTCACTCCTGCCAATTTTTTTCGCTAATATGGCGTTTTTCAGGAAATTTTACCGACTATTTTCTTGATTTTCGCGCGCTAAGCGCGCATTTTTAACAATTTTGTAATTTTATAGCAATTTGAACTTAAAACAGGACTATTTTCTGTTTAAGTCATATGACACTAACTCAATGACTCCCATTTTGAAATCTTCAAATCTGGATGACCCCATTTTTATTTATGGTGTGTACGAATGACCCCCTATTTTTTGTGCGCCAATTTGTACCGGATGGCCCATACTTTTTACCAGTCGGAGGCACCCCCCGTCACTTTAGATAGTGAGGGCTTTTATTGACGCATATAGACGTTTAAGTTTAAATTCAGTTTGATGATATTAATTTTGTTTCTCTTTTTGTAAACAATATTATCATATTT
>JXSR01S002147.1:95419-115374 GCA_000969725.1 Ophiothrix spiculata
AGTCAATTCTTACTATCTTACTTTTATGTTGAATTTTCTGACCCAAAATTTTGGAAAATTTGTAAAGAGACCCATGTGTGATGTTGAAACAGCTACTACCTCCTCTTTCCTTTTAAAATCTGGTTTCGGCTAATGATTAGCATATACCTTTAACTTACAGAATGCCAAGGAAGGTCATTAACTTATTTGACCATGTATCAATTCATATTGAAATTATATATTTTATATTTGAAAGTGAATTCATTTTTGTATTATTCAGTTTAGAGCAAAAATTATTATTTCGTATCAATTTATTTTACCAAAGGTACTTTAGGAACAAGAAACTGCTTATGCTACTCGTGTAAAATTAGCTTTAAGTGGTAACTCGTACTATTATGTCAGTTAGTATTAGGGCAAGATCTTTCTGAACCGCGTTATTTTAAAGAAAAGAATGGAGAAGGAATCAATGGCTGTGTTTTCGTCTTCGTGATGTGAGTGACACGTTAAGTTTAGTGTTTGGCAAGCACCTGAAGCCTTTAAAACTTCCCATGGGACAAGTAAGGACATGGCAAGACGTAACTTTAAATGTTTGCATCTACAATTTCCTGGCAAGGGAAGTAAAAGCACTCGAAGAAGTAGATTTTAGAAACGGTTGCATTACTTTTTTTCACCCTGACTTTATAATTGAACGTAAATATCAGTTTAACGTAGATATAAGGATTACAGAAACAAATTCTGTTTTGCAATAACATGTTAAGAATTCGTTACTTTCTAATATTTTTATCTGGTAGTTTAGACGGGATTCTGAAAAAGATGTTCAATTAAAAGGAAGCTTGACATTTTTAGTAGAAGCATTTTGAACATTGTTTCTAGGTCATTTTTGTGCTGTTCACAAATCTATTTTGCCCCAAAAATGTATGTTTGCGACCATTTTAGACCTCAAAACCTTTTTTTATTTTGAACATATTTACAGCCTAATTTCAGGACATACGTTTCTGTTGTAACCATTAAGAGTTATTTTCCATTGATAAATTTGAACTGTTTGGGGTTTTTGATACTGTTTCAAAATCCCATTAGCTACATATCTGGGCATAAAATATATTTGTCGGCTATTTTGGATCTCGGTATTGACGCCATTTTGAATTTTACATATGTTAACAACATAAAATGAGAAAAAATCAGTCTGTTGCTACACTCAACAAATAATTATAGTTATTATTTAGAAGAATTAATGCTGTTTTAATATCGTTGTGATCCACTGAATCACAACGTTAACATGAGGAGAAATCAGTCTGTTGCTACACTCAACAAAAAATTGTAGGTAATTTATTATGGCGGTCATTTTGGACATCATTATTCGTCTCATTGTGATCTCATTTTAGGATTAACCGCTCGAGACTAAATTTGAAGATAAATTTTCTTTTTGTAACCATACATTTACATCTATTAAAAAGTCATTTACCATCCTGAAGGTTGTTTCAATCAATTTTGATTAAGAAAATCAATTTTTTTGAAGGCTTATTTTGTATTTATTATGTGCGACTTTTAATTATTTTTGCCCTAGAAACAATCTTCTATTTTTATATGTAGATATTTAGTATTATAAGTTGCTTTAAGTTATCCAAGTTCATTAATTATCCTTTTAACTCTATTTTCGTTCTAGCGAACCTGATTTCATTTTCAGACTGGCAAAGCTTTTCATTTTTGGACTGGTGGACCTTTTTTAATTTTTGGACAAGCGTACATTCAGACTGGCGAGACTGCGGACCAAAAAGTTGGGATTAAAATTTACGTGCTGATTAATTGATGAATGCATGTATCAAGAAATATAACTGAAATATCTAGCTAAAATAAGTTTCATAAACATGGGGTTATTGTCCTTCTCGTTTATATTGGAAAACATCAAATTCCAAAAGAAAATATCTCTGCTCATCAAAACATTCAATATCAGATGTAAAATACGATAGCAATATTTTGGAAGAAATATACAAGTGCTCCAATTTTCCAAGAACAAATGGCTGGATCACCGTCGTCGCTTATTTTCCACAAAGAGAAAAAAAACCGCTTTACCCTGTCATTTATATATATTGGAAATGAAAAGCAAAACTAGGTATTTTTATGTAGATTTGGATATAAATGAAATAATGATATATGTGAAATGTGTAATTTAGTAATAGCACCATCAAATTGTTAATTACCGCGATCTCACTTGTTTACATGCAAAGGATGAAATGTTGACAATAATAATTTCAACAATAATTTCTCTAAATCACTCAACTCACTTTTTATGGACACGATATTCTGACTGTAAAAATGTAAGGAGAGATGCTTAGAAACTGAAATTGAATCGAAGGGTTAAATTCTGTGAAATGTTATACCTTCTGCACACTTCTTTAACCAGAAGCAACCCAGTTTATTACAAATCATGAATTACGGCACTGCAACAAAACGATATTTTAAGAGTATTTTGATTACAGGCATAACAAAATCATCTGTTATCAATTTCAGGCAAGAGTTATTACATTATTTGGGCAATCAATTGAATAATTCGAATTATAAACGGTTGCATACAGTTATTCAAACTTGATGATGTAATTTCTAATTGAATTAATACAACTTAAGATATTAAAATATATTGTCTAGAAAGATGATATAACCAAGTTTAACAAATAACATTATTCTTGCGTGTATCATTGTTCATGTAAATAGGTAGCATCTGCACAGCTCTCAATTACCTAATATGTGTCAAACCATATAAGAAGAAATTATGTTGCTCATATTAAACTTATTTGGTTATTCCAGACTTTGGTATTAAAAAAAATTAATATATCATTAAAAGATGATATAAAATGATTTTATTTGGGCCGTACTTAAATTACCCCTTACTAAATTTGACTTAGAGAATCCTCTGTTGATATGTCATTGGTTTCCAAGTCATCGGATAGATATTTGTTCATCTCAGTTCGTGAAAGGTTTACTTCATTAAGCTATAGTAGTTAAAAACCGAATAACAGCTCATTTCCATTGAGAAGATCTCTAGTATTATATCATTATTCAAGAGCACATTGAATACATGCTTAATTGAAACAAGGTCTCTATCACCAAACTGAAAAGAGAAGCATCGCCCGAGTTAGAAACACATATTTGATAGCAACAAATAACAAGTCATCATAAACAATGACTTTCAATGGCTCTTTTAATTGCCACCGATTTTCAAAAGAGGGGTTTTGACAAGTTTGGTATTTTCTAACAATAGAGGGTTCATATTTTTCCAAGTATAGAATAAATTCGGTAGTACTTTAACAGTGCAATTTTGTAAAAAAGTCTTGAAAGTATTCTACGAAATTGGTATAATGAGATATAACATCACAGAATAGGATATGAAAGCATGGGCAAAGTTTTCTTTATGCTTTTCCTTTTTTCTTATTTCAGATCAGATCTTAAAAAACTACACGGAACTAAGCTAGCGTTGTACCTAAGTTAGGGTTGGCAACAATTTCAATTATAAATTGGACCAAAAAGGTGATGGGTCGTTAGAGTCGCAGCGGACTCGTCGCTGCCACGTGACTTCTTCGCGTTTTATCGTACTAGTTGCTAAGGTTACATCAGTCCATAGTCTCATTAACACAAATGATTAATTTAACCGAAGTTTCGGGTTCCAATTATGATTTTCCAAAAGCAGGCATGTCTTAGTTGTTGATGTTTTGATCCACCCCCCCCCCCATACACATTATAACTGAAACCACTCTAGAGCATGCAGGCATTATGATATGGGGTTGTTGTCGCTTTTATTTGAAAACATACATTCCCAAGAGAATTTATGTATTGCTTATCAGAGCCATTCAAAGTAGGATGTAAGATAGGAATCTTTTAAACTTGGAAAAAATATTTCAGAGTACAAGTGCAATTAAGAAAAGGAGAAATAAAACAAAGCGACAATTCCAACTAGGAAAAAATAAATGGATATCACCTTGCCATTATAGTAGAAACACAATCATTTATACCTATATCCTTAAGGAAACTTTTTTTACAAATAAAATAATAAATCCCCAGTGCAGAAAGCAATTAAGTTTAGATATGTGCAGGATGTTTACTTGCCAAAATCATTCCAACAACCGGAAGTAAAGATAGGAGTAAGTTTGTGATTTCTTGATTAAAAGACAGAATAGTCCAGTCCATCATTGAGCTCGAATTCATATATCTCGTGATGAAACGAAAGGCATGCTCACACTATGACGAATAGGAGTCAACGGCAAATGAGGAAAAAACTATGATTCTCATTCATCATTCTCCGTTGTGAATTTGTCACAATGTGAGCCAGGCTTTAAATTTTCAAACTGATAATATAATTGTGAGTATAGGCTTCAATGACATGAACAACAGTAATTCGACAAAAAATGTTAATGACCAGGAACAATGAAGGATGGAAATACGGCAACAATTTAATCAATCTCCGAGCCACAGAGCTCGCTTTGTTTAAAAAAAATCAAATAATGATATTCTCAGTGCAGAATACACGAATGATGCTTGAAAACGTGATGCTGTTTAATCAAAAAATTCAATTTAATGAATTGCTATACTTTCTATCAACTTCTTCACTTAGAATACAAGTCAGCTTATTACAAAGCATGAATTATGGCACTGTCAGAGCAAAGGAGCAACAATGTGAAACTTGATACTTTCAGTGAATGTATATTTTGATAACAGGCAAAGCAATATCAGAAGCTATAAAATTCAGGCAAGAGTTATTGCAATGACAAAGCAACGGAACCTTATCATAAAGTTAGACATTTTTCCCCAGATATTTTGCAATTGAATTAAAAACCCTTAACCCTCGTCCACCTAAGGGTGGGATGGGAATAGTTACCCCACAACTAATTTTCGTCGACTGCCTCAAAACGCAAAACAAAGTTACGCCGGACATGTAAGTATAAATTGTGGTCATTTTGATTAAATAAAATCTGGCCTCATAGCAAAGTCGCCATATCGCCATAGGCTGTTATGTAAATACAAAAGAAATGGCAAATAAGTACAATCATTAATTTTACAATTTGTGCTATATCTCCGAAACTCTAAAGAATTTGGAGGTAAAATATTGGATTTATAATCAGAAAAAATATGGGCTTTCATTTGGCATCAAAAAAATATACTACCTCCTGTTGAGCCATGTTGAGTACAGTTTTCCCAATGTAGAGTAGGATTTTACTCAACAAAATGAGCTGTGACCGTTGAGTAAATTTTTACTCAACAAGAGTAAAACATTAATATTAATAATAAAACTGATTTCAACGTACAGTGAAGTAAAACATAACATAATCATAATCAAGAGGGCAATTATTATATATACGTACGGAAGAATCAACATCCAATCAATTTAAATTCGGTGTTTTATAGGTCAGTATCACGTCAGATATTCTAATCTATATAGTATACAGTGTGTTAATTTTACAGGTTGTTTAAACCGTTGTTTGATCGACGTATATACAAAATTATTCTGAACTATTTATTTATTTTGGCTTTTAACCTTGAAATTAAGCACATGACACAGATCAATTGAGCAACAACTTTTAAAGTTACATCTTTCATTATGTATAACGATCTAGAATTTGATTGTGCATAACGATCTAGAATTTGAAACAGCCTTAAAGTGATTCCCATTCAATTGCAATACTCTATTCATTTTTTCAAGAACGGCGCAATTCTGCCAATAGATACAATACTGCACCTTGATCAAAAATATGATGTTGCCATGCATAGATTTTACTGTTATTGTTATCAAAAATAAAAAGTCTACGATCGGCACCAAAAAGAGGGCCGGTCAGGTTACGCCAATCAAACAATATTTTTGTGCTCGCTCGTAGAATTTACAGGATACAGACAGATTGAATTCGTTTTCTTTGAAATGTTGGCGATTTTAGAAACTTGCTCATCATACCCAGATTGTTGAATTAAACATAGTTGAACAAGTTGAGGAAAATATTTTTGGATTGAAAAATGTATAGGTGTTAAAAAAGGAAAATTCTAAACAAGCCAAGCTGCCTTATGTGTTCTGTAAATTTTAAAACAAAACTATAGATTTCCCCAAACTTTCTATCTGGTTCAAGAAACTTACCTAAACTTTCTGATAACTAAGCTATTAGTTGCATAGAAATCCAATGTCAGTCTCTGGCATAAGTCAATTCACTCTCAGACATAACAATAACTATGATAACCTAATATCAACGGCCCAAAGGCATTCGCCTAACCTACAACGATATTGTCCATTTTAATTCACAAAATAAGGGACAACTGATATAGAAAACAGGGCTTTTATTCACGCATATAGACGTTTAAGAGTTAATTCAATTTGATGATATTTGTTTCTATTTTTGTAAACAATACCATCATATTTTAGTATTTATGTTCGAAAAAACATGGTATTAGGTCGTTTTAGTTAATTGTAAACAACCCTATTGTTTCAAGTTAGGAAAAGATGAAGTGCACGTGAGCCCTTTCCGTCCTGCAATACATACAAAGCCTACAAATACAATCTAGGGTGGTTGTCACCTCGAAAAAATTAAAGTCGTCATTTTGAAACATATCTGTATGATATGGAATTGAAACTTACAGCTACAGGACATGTTAGAATTGTCGATTCCTTCGTTTATTAGCAAAAAACGCGACGAGAATCGGACATTTAGAACTTTTACAACGATTTTTGGAAAAAGTGGTAATTTTTGCCCAAAGTCATATTTTTCGGTCCGGAAATACTATGTGACGTCATAATTACGTATCGTATAATCTGACTGTGAAATGAAAAAGAAAGATGTTTGGAAATCGAAATGCTATTGAACCGAAGAATTCAATTTTATGCAATATTATACCATTTGCCTACTTTTGCACTCAGAATGAAGTTATAAAGCATGAATTATGGCATTGTTGGAACAAACATGAAACTGGATAGTGTCGGTGTATAATGATTACAGGCATAGCAATATCACCAATCAAATTCAGGCATGAATTATTAATTTGTCGGAGAAATGGAACATTATCGTAAAAGAGGATATTTTCCGATATTTTGCCAATCAATAAACCAAAGCTGTAAATATAAGTCACAAATGAACTTTCAAAGAATGAATCACAAACAGCAAGTTTTACTGTTTTTGAAATAGGAGAGAAACATTAAAACCGTGGTCTGCCCTTTTGAACACAAACAACATCAAGTGAGGTATAAATACTCTTGACTTTTTTCTTAATGGTATGGAGTATTGTGCAATAACAAACAGCACTATAAGTAGGGTTGACTTCTAGGGTATCGATGATAATCAAAGTTGGTGTCAATTTGTAGGTTTTAGGGGTCACCAAACATAACAAATCATAAACACAATCCATCTACTGCTATGCTCTATACCGAAAACCAATATGGTCGAATAATAACTAGTTATGTTGTGGAAGACATTTTGGCCGCCATTTTAGATTTCCTAAAGTGCCCATTAGTCCGATTTGCATCACTCAGATCTTGAATCTCTCGACTAGCAATCATGTCCATTTATATAGATGGTCTACTCATTTTGAGATGCATAAAGGCATAAATAGTTAAAAGGTTTTTTTCCAAAGTAACGTTTGTGACCGAAAAATTGAAAAGGTTCACTTTTAAACGGCTACATAACCTAGCATAAACATTATAGCCACGAGTTTGTTGTTGATAATGGTGCTTACTGGTGTGGTCAAGACGTGTAGATGTTTGAAAATTAAATTAAATGCCAAAATCCTGAGGTAAGTTCATGTAACGTTCGGTAACGTTTGTGACATCGCACAGACTATAATTCCCAAATATTTTTTTTTCTCCATACGATTAAAAAGTACAAATTCTCTGAGGTGTTAGCGATTTTTATCTTTACACAGATAATGAGTAACACATTTACAAATATTGTATGAAAATAGGTAATTCTATCATCGGTATTAGTTTTAATGCATTGTTTTGTGTGGTAACGTTTGTGACATTTTGGTGTAACTTTTTGGTAACGTTTTGAAATAAAGCATGTGCTAATTCATGCACGGATAGAAAAAAACTTTACAATTTCTGATTGGGAAACACTTCTCACATACCAAGTCACAAATGTAGGACTGAAAAACGTGTTTATGTGGTCGAATTAAAAAGATGATTTTTGGCTTGAACTAAAAAAAAATCATTTTCTATGGAATGAGCCACTTTAGGTTGTTTGAATAAATTACAGATAATTTGACAACAGTGAGGAAAATTATTTCGCCAGCGACAAGTACGTTTCTTCAAAAACCATTAAGGTTATGGATTCTTTTGACATAAAGCATAGATATCTAAGGAAATTAATAGTTTCCTTTGTTTATATAAGGTTTAGAAAATCATATGTTTTTTACAACTATATTTCTCTGTGTTATCAATAAGATTTATTTGATGATACATTTAAATAACAAAATAACATGTCCTTATAAATTACTCAATTATAGAATTTATTTCCATAGATTTCACTTTACGCAAGTATATTACTTGTTGTTTATATAAATGTATTGAATAGCATTTTTGTTAATTAAATAAAGTGTGTAATATGGAAGAAAATAACTTTGTTTGTGAAACTGTTTTATGAAGACAGTTTGAAGCAGTTAATGTCCTTGTTTATACTGACTTTTGTCATTTTACAGTACATTTTAATTATAATATTTATTTTAGTTTATATTGTATCGAAAGCATTGTCATACCATAATTGTTTTGTTTGGATTGTTACTTTACTTGATTTTTACAAAACTATGCTTAAAATGTGATCTTACGTCTAACTAAAAGAGAATGCAAGTGTGTTCAAGCATAGGGTTATAAACATTATCGAACCATTTAAATTATGTATCCAGCACATGGTTGGTTTTATATGTTGGGAAACTAATATTTTAACCACAATTAATTCAGTTTTCTTTTGTACAAGGTGTATCAAAATTCTTTGTACCCTGATCTTGTATACGGAATATTTTTCACAATGATGGAAATAAATTTTGATAAAAATATTTAAATATTAAATTTTTGAGTAGTTTAAACTTGTCTAAGAATTTTATTTAATGGCAATAGCATGTTGCATTCTAAAGTTATATGCTTTTACAGAAAGATAGTGTTTTTGTCGAAATGCGTGTGTTTGTGCATTGAATTGATTTAACCCGCCTGATCACACCTTTAGATTATTTTTCTGCTGCATAAAAATGCAAAAACAACTGACCCAGGGCATTTAAGCAATTATAAATGAATCCATTGCAGTCATTCGGATGAAAACATTCGGAGGATACTTCAATAGATGGGAGTAATATAAGCCGTCAAAGTTCAGGTGTGGGGCGGGTTTGTTGTCAGTACGGTATTTTCAATTTGTCATTTTGAAAAATATCAAAATGCACTCGAGCTGAAACTTACACGAAATAATAAAAGTATTATCGTAGTTGTGTTAAAGCAAAAACACCCATGAAACTCTGATACTTTAGAACTATTATAGCAAAAGTTTGACTTTTCACTTTTTTTCTCGAAAAATCAAAATTTTCAGAAATATGACGTCATAAATAAGTAACATCTTGGTCGATTGTTATAAATTTGTCATGAATGGATAGAATAGACCCTTAGCTATACTATGGTACTAAATAAGCCCAATTTATGGATATCAATATCGAAGATATATGGGAACATTAACCATCCTCTTTGAACACCATGTGACAGGAACTAGCATCGGTAGACAAAGCTTAGTGTGTATGGTATTTGTATAAAACTTTAATCATCCAATAAATGACTATAACTCTTGGAAACAGTGTTCAATTGCCTTCAAACTTTCAGATTATAAAGCTGAGATATTCTACTAATCAAAAACTGTTAAATCAATAAACTCTTTCTATTTTTAATTAAAAAAATAAAATAAAACACATCTGGGTACAAAGAAATTTGATACAGCCAGGTACTAATGTACGCGTAAGAATTTGCTAAATTAGAACTGGCAGGTTCACTTTTGTGACACAGTAACAACAATTAAAAACAAAAAATTGATAAGAAAAGAAAAGAAAAAAGATTATTATTTAAAAATTAAAAAAAAACCATTTATTAAGAGTTTGTTTTCATAATTCTTATAATTCGTAAATAATAGAGCATGCCCGGGTTTTTAATTAGAACAGAGATCAATAATTTAAAAGCATAATTAAAACGCTTCACATAATAATAAAACTCGGGAGGATTGAACGTATATCTACCGAAAGCATACATCAAGGACGATGTCAGGATTTATCGATATTTAAGCAACATTATTCTTTGTGTCCTCGTTTTTGTCCATATATTACGTTACACGATACGCTAATTGGAGCCACTGATAACATGATCAGCGAAGAAACGTTAACCAGCGACTATTGAGAATTCATACACTCTGCGTAAAGTACGCGTTGAAATTGTAAATCTAATAAGACGGTTGGTTACTTATAATACGCATTCATTAATCTCGTCTTGTTGCACGCTGCGTATCGCGTAATGCGTTGTACAATTCCATGTACGCGTAACATGCTCGCACTTGTATGTCAAGTTTCATTTTCAAAGAAAGGTAAATCTAAATTACAATGATTAGCATGGGACGATGGATAATTGTATTTTTTATGTTTTATTGAAATAGCAAACACATTCTAAAATAACAATGCCGTTTAATTGCTTTGCAATTTTACTCTAATCATTGTCGTGTATGATTTAGATTAATAACTGCTCTAGTTTCTCTAGTCCTTTGTATTTTTCCTATTCTATATTTTCTGTTTTATGTAGTTTTTACCTTTTCACTCCCTCCTACTTATAATATCATATTATCTAGATAAATACGTCTCAGAACGTACATTTCCAGTCAAATAATCATTACATTTAATCGAGTTCGTGCAAATAACTTACATGAGAATTGATTGAAGTGAGGCTCAAATTCCAGGTACCGGTACATATGAACAGTTTTGGGGGAGAATGTCTTTTTACTTCTATAAAGCTGATCACTAAATGAACCGTTTCTTGTTCAAAATATGCAGTCTTGATACTGAAAATTACCAGTTAAGAGAATAATTTAGAACTATAACGATGTCTAAAAGAAGAAGTAGACAAGACCATGACTAATTTTGCCGTGTTTTAAATAAATCAGGCAACTACTTTTGCACCCCGCTGATTTAAGTCAAGATATTATTAACGTCGAGGCAACACTGTGACAATAAAGCAAAGTTCTTGTAAGCAGGTTTTGTTTTTATTTGGTATGGAGTTAAGCTGAGCATATGATTTGACACCGGAGAATGGGTCAATTTATACTTCTTTTTGAGCTACCTAATATTTTGCGCAACAAATCTTTGTTATTACATTGATTCCAATGTATCTTCTAATGTTGAATTTATTTTTTTCATCGCCAAACCTTTTATTATTAGATACTACACTGGAATTATACATTAGATTATCAGAAAACCAAGACTTGTGTCACCAATATTTTGCAGCTTATAGAAGTATAAACTGACCCAATCAGTAATTTATTGACAGCATTTCACATCTCATTGGTTTTGACTTTATCGAACCCAAGATGAGGTTATGTGTGACTTTTTCTAGTGCACATTATATACTTTAAAGTTAATATTCAAGCATCTCTTGATTCTTTAAGGTTTCATGAAATTTAGTAGCTATCCGGGCCTAGGTAATATGCCAGTTTCACAAAAGTGTGGGTATGTGGGGTATACAATAGATTGAACACTTGACGTGATATGCAAAAACTTATATTATTTTTGAAATCAGCGACCCCAAACATCCTTAAATCAAGTCTCAAACCAAAGTCACCCAAAACTTTGTTTACAAGCTTACAAGCTAACTGTAATTCCCTTCTGAAGAATATGATTTAAAGAAAAAAGAAAAGTTGGCAAGACGAATAAACTGTAAATTAAAAAAAAAAATGGTTGACAAGATACAGTGTAGTGCACACAGAGTATTCAAACAATATCTTATTTAACCTGGAGTTACTGACCCGCTTTTCAATCTATGTCGATGTTTACTCACTTTCCCGAATACGATTCTCATGACAATGCTTTAAAAACATCTAGTCAAATTATAATAGTTTGCTATAGGCTCAAAAGTCTTTGACATGATACCTAAACTTGTAAGTTAAGTTTAGGTCAGATAAGTTCGTCACAGATGAGGACAACAATTCCTCAAACAAACATTAATGATAAGCTCTGATCAATTTGCAACTCAAATAAGAAAAAATAGTTTATGTGATGGCTTAGCTCGAAAAGGGAAACTTTGCTACAGAACACTTTTCAAGAAACTGGTGAAAACAGAAAGCAGAAATTTAAGAAAATGATAGAAATTTCAAGCAGATTTTCTCTTGTAAAATTTGATTGGAGGTCTGAGCCTCATGATTTCTAAAAATTTGTTTTGATGATAACTTGGAAACTAAAACCAACGGTTTTCCTTGACGGACCCGTCTAGGTCATGAATAACTTAAATGAATTTTAACGGCTCGATTATATGTATACACCAACAAAACTTATTTTGGTTAAAATCCCAAATTGCGATTTAAATTGGCAAAAATGGTGTATATTTAAGATGGCAGGGATAGAATAATCCCCGATTTTTAAACTATTCGTAAAAAGACCTTTTAATAATATTGTTAGTAAAGTTAGAATTATAGGTTTTTGCTTTCTGGGAGCTGAAGAATTTAATACTTTACAATATATCTGGAAAGATTGCGTGTTTCGAACATCTTTTACGGCAATGAGTGTTTAATTTCAGCAATTTTAATCATATATATTTGATTATACATACGTTTAATAAAATAAATCAATTTGAATTTATTTAAGAAACAAGATTATTTAGTATTATTTAATTTACAATTTCAGTGACAATATCAATAAAAAGTTAAGCATGTTCAAAACCCTTTTCTTCAGCATTTTTTTTCTTTTTTCATGGCTATGTAAATAATAATAAACATTTTATTCACGTATTTTTTTTTCTTTCAACATACGGTATTGCATGAATTTACTGAAGCAATTATAGGATATAACATTGGTTTAAAGCATTTAGAACATTAATATTCCGCTTTCACATTCTGCATTACAAACTTTTAGAAAAAATTAAAAACACGGCTTTTTCATTCTATTTGTTGTTCCAAGTTAATGCAGTTAGACGTTTTCTGGATTAAAAACACACTTAATCATAAGAGGCCCACTCACAGACTCCGTTTGTACATACATGTCTTTGTAGATGCAGAAAAAATTATATGCCTAAACATTACGAAAACACTCGCATAGGTGATTCTTTAAATATTTAAAATAGTAGGATCGTTGACTTAAACTAACATTTGAAGTCAGTGCATTTCTCCACATTCTAAGGGTAAACATATTTTATTATTCCATCATTTTTTGTTTTATGTGAAAATCTACCTTCATCAAGCAAGTTTCAACATAACAATATCATTAGCTGGTGTATACGATTTATAGGAAATGCGCAATTGTATCTGAAGTTACCTATTTATACCAAAATACTTTTTTCGTGAGGTCTTGGACTTTGGTTGTAAATGTTAACATAGCAAACTCTTACTGGTATTTTTCTGCATGGAAAATATTTTGAAATGACACTCCTATTGATCTGAATACTTTATTTACAATCAGCAAGAAGCTTATTAGTTGAAGTAATGATTTAGAAGTACGTCTTTCCGTGTGCTTATGTGTCCCGTGTCCCAGAGAAAGTTCAAACTTCGTTGTTTGGTACACAAAGCTTATCATGCAAAAAAAAAAAAAAACACTAATTTATCTCTAATAAACTACTTGATCCTATAAAATGGTTCAGATCTTGAAGTTCGTGTCAAATAAATTGAAATTTAGCAATAACCTTACCATTTCTGGTTGAACTTGAACACATTAAATACTTTGGCATGAATATATGGTAAACGCTAGTATTGAACATAAAAGAATATTATTTAATTGAAGGGATTGCCCATGCTTTTCGGAAAATTTAAAAGGTATTCTAAAAACATGTGGAAATTTTTGATGTACCACCACCAATGACCACATTATGTCGTAACTTACGCACATATGAAAACTACGTCATTTGTGTCTAAAACTCTAAGGGATTGCCATTGATCAAGCACGAGTATAAACAAACTGGGCATAAACTGTGACCAAAAATAATCCAAGAAATCTTTTAACTTTGTGTATGATTGAAACTAGCAGTTTTTTTTTTATTTCTTACAACAGAATGTCGAAATTTCGCAGTTTATATAAACACACGCAAGTGTTTTTCTTTATTTTTATCCACACGTTAAATGATGAAGATATGAATGAATGGGTAAGATAACTAGATTGTAAAATGCAATGCTTGCAGATTGAACAGGTGTCATTTCCTGAAGATTCCTACAAGCCGAGAAGAACAGAGAGTGTAGTGTTTACCAAAAGAAGATAGATGAAGTTGATTTACATGACAATAGTAAGCACACAAATTTAATAATCAGACTTTATTCAACATAATAAATAATATAATATAAAATATAGTATAATAAATCATAGAAAACTTGGGCATTACGTTCAAAGACATCCACTTGCCAGAGTGACATTCGTTCGCTCTGATTGTTTTTTAAATTTCTCAAATGATTATTGACTATTTAAATGCTTGAATATTATTTAAGGTATGTTAACATTGATTAAACTGATGCTACAATCGAACGAATGTCTATCAGGCTAACAAATGTCCTCGGACGCCAAGCTTTAGTGCATGACATTTTTCCACCTGCTGCTTATTTGGATGAAAATTATTGTCACTGCTAATTTTTGTTGAATAAAACTTATGGGATCATGAAATGCCATGCATTGATTGAGTTTTTAACAGCTGGTATCTAAAGGATATCTCTTAAATAGAGGATGAGAAAGGAATACACAGAGACCAAAATGGAATGTGCAAGTACATTCATATGTAACGCGCAGTAAAATTTAATTTGTATGAATGATAAAGATCTGATTAAAAACGAAATCAAGGTAACAAGTCTACAAAGAGAGGCTCACACTATGACGAATAGTGTGAGACGCTGACGATTTGACGTTGACTAATTCGCTAGCCACTGCAGACTGCTGAGGTTAGCAATCTGCTTTACGTCCATGCCTCACGATCGTTGTACAGTCATTTGTATTTGTCACAGTGTGATCAAGGCTTAAGATGGTACAGATACATTGATAACATTATATATAATTCTGAATGAAACTTACCGATGAAGTAACACAGGTTCATTTTGAATTCAGGACCATTGCTCATTCTTCGCACTTGACACCTCCTAAAATATCTCTGGGTGTAAATATTCTTACAGGTTAAGTGCTCTCGACATGTACTTGAAAAATATTTTGGCATGGAATAGATATGTTTACACGATGAAGTGCATATAGGCAACCTCTATTGTAAAGCAAGTAACCTCTACGATAAGATAAGAAAAAAATATATGGATCCAAGTTTATAAACATGTATATTACAAACGATGCATATGTTTGTAAACGATATTTAACGCAAATCCATTACACACATTCAATAAATATTTTAATGTAACAGAAAATGAGACTACTTATTATTGTTCATTCAATGCAAGTTTATAATGTCTGTTTAGCATAGAATACGATAAATAGATAGGAACCGTTACTATTTTCAGGAAAAAATTGAAAGTTGAAATGTGTGTCTGTTACATAATACGCTGCTGTGACGAGAAACAATTAGGGAACGGTGCAAGAAGAGGGTTATTATATAAATGTGCAAGCTATCTGTAAATTGTAAATGCTTTAAAAAATGATTTAGTTGCCAAGATGAAGTGGAAACACAGTATTAAAACTTTTGTTATCTGACTTTGAAATACTATATATAGTATTGACCCATTTTACAATATGTGTCGATGTTAAAATCTTATTTACCTTTCTGGACACAATTCTCATGACATTACTAGGAAAACATCTATTCGAATTATGCAGTTTGCCCAAGGCTCAAGTGTTCTCTCGACACCGTTACTATTTTCAGGAAAAAATTGAAAGTTGAAATGTTTTCTTGTTGTTGTTGAACATAAATCTTCCCATGGGGTACAATACGACTCAGGTAAGATATTGCTCTAAATCCCTAAATACACTATTTCATATTGCTCGGAATCTCCCCATTATATCTTGGCATTGTAAATATGAATCTGGAGGACAAGGGAATTTAAATAACTTAAACATTTAAAAACGATTTCTTATTTCAGATTAAAAAAAATAACTACACATGCCATATGTATTATATATTTAGCAACCTAGTCTAGTTTCTCCTCTAAAATAACATCGTTTAAGCGTACACTACCATATTTAAGAAGAACCTGATTAAGCATCCCCAAACGTTCTGCATTTTGTCCAAATCAAAATAGTCTACTCAAATTTAAAATAAAACTGTATGAGTATGTCATAGAATAAATGATGCAAATGAAAGATATGTTTCATGCCTTTTGTCAGAAATGTATCAGCCACGTAAACTTGCGTCAAAGATGCTGCCATTTTAGGTAGACCGTCAATTTTATTGAATAATTTTGCTATTTGCTAAGGAAGGTAGTTGGTTATGGGAGTGGTTATTCTAACATTTCATCTCAACGGCATTTAGATTTGTGCAATGGCAACTTTAGGTTCGATGGGGTTTCTACAACTTTGCGGTCGGGTAACAAGCTAGCAAACTAAAACAAAATTGAACTTAAAAAGTGATTTACTTTTAGTCAGAAAACGTTTAAAAAACGTTTTAGAAACATAAATGTTTGGAGTTTTTTCCGACAAAAATCTTTTAAACACAATCTTCTAGAAACGTTCAAAACAGGTTTAATTTACGCATACCTACCTACCCACCGGTCAGCATCGCACATCTCTGAACCTGCTTGAAAAACATTAAAGACCAACTCTTTAAAAACAATTTCTCTGGAGTTTTTTTGAACGTTTTCAAAACATTTGAAATGTTTTTAGGAAAAACTGAACCTATCTTTAACCAATCATCAACGTTTCAAGAACGTTCTAAAAAGTTTCATGAAAACAAAACCAAATGCAACCAATTCAGAACGATTACAAAAATGAAAATATGATTTCTGTTTGCTTGGTATACCGTCCCTTTGAATCAATTGTTACGCATTTTTGTCATAAAAATGACTGCAGAGGATTGGATGTAAAAGAAATTACTTGTTGTTTTTAATATACATTTTACGTGACGAGAAACAATTAGGGAACGGTGCAAGAAGAGTGTTATTATATAAATGTGCAAGCTATCTGTAAGATTTACATGCTTTAGAAAAAATGAATTAGTTGGCATAAAGTTGAAACACAGTATTAAAACTTTATTATCTGACTTTGAAATACTATATATAGTATTGACCCATTTTACAATATGTTTCGATGTTAAAATCTTATTTACCTTTCTGGTCAAAATTCTCATGACATTATTAGGAAAATATATATTCGAATTAAACAGTTTGCCCAAGGCTCAAATGTTCTCTCGACACTTCGCCTACACTCGGTTAGCTATGAAAACAATATACCCGAATGGTATGGAACAGAGAGGCATTTCTCTAAGAAGTATGATTATATTTGACAATATCAAAGGGTACAAGAGTGTCGAAAATTAGTTAACAGGGTGTAGAAAATATGCACGTTCGAGCATATACCATATTTGCTAAATTCATAACAAAACGTGAAAGAAACCCTGCTACAAAAAACCAAAACAAACATCATAGATGAAGAATAGTGACGACTAGTAAAGTCGCCATAATTGCAGCAGCCCTTCATAAACTGAAAAATATAATCGTATTTTTACGTTTGAAGACGTGTATTTTTGACTTTTAATCCCGTAAAAAAATTCAACGTCAAATATTGTTTTGAGAAATGTTATCATAGAAGTTGATTGAAAATCATAAAAACAATTCTCTTTTACTTTCCCTCTGACAAATCATCAAGATTCGTCAATACCTATACGTGAGCTTTGAATCTAATCCATTTGTTGATTGGTGTATTTAAAGTTCCCAATTAACTCACCTCGAGTCAGCGTTGCTCATCGGTTAGTGCGCTACACGTGTTCAAGGATCGAATCCCGATCAGGGAATAAAAATGAAAGACATTTTTAATGCAGACATTTTACTGACCGTATTAGATTTTACGGGAACCTGTAGAAATTATTGTAAAATGTTGGTTTTAGAATTGACAGCTATTTTCCCGTAAAATTGTAACAGGAAATATGTTTCAGTGTAAGGATGGGTTGAGAAAAGTCAAATTACTTTATGCATATCTTTCGACTAATGCTTCCTTTTTGATCTCCAATAACAAAATGTAATACGGTATATATTAATAAACAATAAGCACGTTGTTTCTTAGATTTTACCTAAGTTTACAAAAGCAGAACGCACACACAATGGTAGAATGGTAGTGAAACATTTAACTCTTCATTATGCGGATGACAGAAAGACTGTAATAAATACAGTATTTCGTATCATACACGACATTGAATTGTTTACACAATATGCTTCATATTTTATATGTTTTCAAAAGACTTTTCACTTACTCAACAATCTACATATCTAACTGCTAAAATGCAAACAAAACATGTATACAATTTGAGTATACAAATATTTTTGTGGATACCCATGGAATAATTACATCAACACAAAAGGTGAAATGAAAAAACAAAATGAGCACCAATATGCAATTAGCTGCCAGAGGCAGATTTATTCCACTTTGTAATAAATATCCAGTGAGATATGTAAACAAGGAATATGATAAACATACTAACCACCAGTTACTTCGATACCGGGTCGAATGAATTAGGCTAAATTAAATCCGAACGGGTGACCTATTATGTTCGGAAATTTGATTGGCCCAAAGGATAATACAAGGCATATGATAAACAAACTAACCACCAGTTAGTTCGATACCGGGTCGAATGAATTCGGCTAAATTAAATCCGAACGGGTCACCTATTATGTTCGGTAATTTGATTGGCTTAGAGGACAATACTGTAGAAACATGAAATGAAAGTCTCCCAATTGTACCTTTTGTGAACGAATGGGGTTTCATCCCCCCTGATAATGGACCTATCCATTACATTATAGAGTTCCTCGTGTTCATAGAATATCAAAATGAAATTTTAATCCGATTTTGCAGTAACATTATGTAAGTATTAAAGGCAACTTTTCACTACCACATTCGCATACTGATGCGACAATGAGTAATCTGTTAGATAAAAGTCCTTCTATTCCTGCTGGAGCTGATTCCGGCGGAAGAGGAAGAGGTCAAAGCTGGATACTAGTATTAACTGTTGTTATCAGTAAATAAGGTAAAATCTCCCGTAAAACATGCAAATACTGTTGCATCCATCAATAGTCCGCTGGCTTTATGTTCTTCTATAAACGAGTTCGTCAAAATTTGTCACCATTCGGCAGATATAGTTCCTGTTCTTTGTGCTGGAGCTAACGCCGATGAAATCGGAAGGGAGCTAAGCCGGACATCGAGAATTTATCCTCGTGAAAATTAAGGCGAAGGTGGGGCAGACGGGTGGAACTTTCGTAGAATAAATCTTAAAAATCAATTGAAAAAGACAACTGAAAAGACAACTGAACAAAGGCGCACCACACTCAACCAGAAAATCATTCCCTGTCATCCACAAAATTATTTATTGTTGACAATAAATTTGTTTTGTGGATACCCATGGAATAATTACATCAACACAAAAGGTGAAATAAAAAAAACAAAATGAGCACAAATATGCAATTAGCTGCCATAGGAGAAGTACCTGATTACTGACCGGATATGACGTGGGTCCATGCCTAAGGTTCGAGGTGTTAATTAGGAACTTGGGTCCATGCCTAAGGTTTGAGGTGTTAGTTAGAGGGTGAGTGATAAATATTGTATGGACATGTTCGAGCCAGACTGAATGAAATAAAATAAACAAAATAAATGTGAATGACGTCAAATAAATGAAAATAATA
>JXSR01S002148.1:5972-21744 GCA_000969725.1 Ophiothrix spiculata
GGGGTCAAAGGTCAAAAGAAAGGTCAAATTTTCAACTTTGTCTGGTTTCAAAGGTTAAGGTCTCAAATTGTTCGTCTTGGACCAAAAGTGTCAATGGTGACCCCGTTGTCCAACTTTCCGTTGGGGTCAAATTTTAACTTTGTCCGATTTCAACGATTATGGTGTCAAATTGTTCGTCTTGGACCAGAGATCAAAAGTGTCAATAATGACCCCGTTGTCTGACCTTTCCCTTGGGGTCAAATTTTTAACTTTGTCCTATTTCAAAGATTAAGGTGTCAAATTGTGTGTCTTGGACCAGCGATCAAAAGTGCCAATGGGACCCCGTTGTATGACATTTCCCTTGGGATCCACTCCACAACAATGATTAAGTAGGCGTTAGATACGCAGGCGAGACTACTGGTTCGCGAACCATCTTGTAACATTTAAGATGCCAAATTATTCTTCTTTTATCAGCAATCAAAAGTGCTCATGGTGACCCCATCATCCGACCCTTCCTTGGGGGTCAAGGTAAAAAGAAAGGTCAATGGAAAGGTCAAATTATTAACTTTGTCTGAAGGTTCAGGTGTCATATTGTTCATCTTGGAACAACCATCAAAAGTGTCCATGGTGACCCTGCCACCTGACCTTTCCTTGGGATTCAAGACCAGAAGAAAAGTTATATTTTCAACTTTGTTCGATTACAAAGGTTGAGGAGTCAAATTGTTTGTCTTAGACCATTGATCAAAAGTGTCAATTGTGACCCCATCATTGGACCTTTCCCTGGGGATCAAAGGTCAAAAGAAAGGTCAAATGTTTGACTTTGTCCAATTTCATAGATTAAGGTGTCAAATTGTTCATCTTGAACGAGCGATCAAAAGGATCAAAAGTGTCAATTGTGAAAACTTCCTCCGACCTTTCCTTGGGGTACCTTTGACGCGATAATATGATTTATGCATGCAGATGTAATATGACAAAAAAGGACAATCAGCAGGGTTCCTGTCTCTTCAGAGACAGGTGTAAGTCTAGTTATTCATTTATACAAATGTATACATAATTTAGAATTTTTAGATGACATTAATTTAATGTTTGTTTTCCAATTCCAGGGTGTAGAATACGTGTTTGGCATTGTTGGTGTTCCTATTGTTGAGGTAGCCATCTCTTTGCAAGCTCATGGAATCAAATTCATTGGAATGCGCAATGAACAAGCGGTAAGTAATAGCACATAATTAGTTACTGTCTCAACTGCTTTAGTTTGTTTGGAAAAGCCCTCTTGTAATCTACCCAGTGAGTCAATAACAGTGCAATAGTTAAAATGTCACCATATTTAAGGTGGCCTAGCATAGGAACGGTGTCGGACACGAGTGAGCTGATATCAGTGGTGTTGGACACAATTTCAAAGTATTTATCCCGGGCTTTTAGCGTACTTTCTGGCGTACTGTATCTTGCGCTTTAATATAACCCAATCTTACATGTGCGCCATTTTAATATTCACGCATAAGACCATGCCCGTTGCTCCTGATGGCGCATGGCCCAAAGCGCACAGTGCTTAAGGTATTAGTCTTTGCTAAAAAAAGACAATTTTTGGCTTAATTTTGCTTAATATATCAAAAAGTAAAAACTTTTGTTTCTAAATAGATCATTGGGTTACCTTTAGAATTTTGACATTCTAAAATTCTAACATTCTAAAGGTAAATCCATGATCTACTTAGAAACAAAAGTTAATTGTTTAGTATTTATCTTGTTCTTTAAATATGGTGCCCATTTCAACTATTGCACTTTTACTGACTCACATGGTATGTATTGGTATCTTAATTTTGCGTCCTGAGATTAATTCCTGGCTGGGCCATTATGAAATATTGTTAATTTACTTTCCATTGTTATACTCATGATAATTACTGGTAGTCCATGCCTGCTTGTCAATCTGACATCCTGGATTGATTCTTAGCTGGACCGTACTGAAAAGTGTGAATTTATTGGGCATCTTGTGGTAATTTCTTTCGGTAATGGAGTCTTGTCAATATTCACGGACCGATGCCCATTGACACACAGTCTTTTCACGCACCATGCACAGAGAATAGCGCATGTAAAGCTGAATTCATACTTAAAACGCAATGCGTTGCGTTTCCAATAATTTTCACCTCAAACGGCACCGCAAATGAATTCACACTCAAAACGCAAACGGACTGCGGCAGCCGATGAAATGAAAACGCAATGGAAAGTTCAGCTTTTCTCAACTCGATTTGTGTTGCCGCAAGTGGTGTTGCGTTTTGATATCGATTGATCTGAACTGCTCAAAACTCCTATCTGCACATGCTCGGTGCGTTTGCGTTGAGTCTGAATTCAGCTTTAAATGTGATGCATATTGGTAGACTCTGAATAAACCTTAAAAAGGGTTGGTGACTGTGCACATTACACCTCCTTATAACGACACATTTGAGAACAACAATTTCATCAAACCTGTATAACAATACAAACAAACTGTTTTTAATCCGTTTAGGCATGTTATGCTGCAAGTGCAGTTGGATATCTGACAGGAAGGTGAGTATCAGTTTGCTTCCATTCACCCAAAAAAAAAACCACCCTACATTTCTGTAACACCTAAATGAGAATATATTAGATAGATCAAAAATTATACAAATAAGAAAACTTTTGAAAAAAAATACCAAAGAAGTTTGATCATTTGTGAAGGATAGTAAAGGACGTAGCATTGGAACAAGTGGAATCATATTGTAAATGATGGCCTTTTACGATCTATCACAATCACTGTATCTCTGGGGACAGCATTGATGAGCCTCGGTTGCAAATTTCAGTGTGAAAACCATGTTGCTTGTAATTTGATGAAATTTATTTTTTGTACATCCTCAATATCTTTTCTTTTCAAAAAGTAGAGTAGAAATGTCAAAAAATCTACATTTCTATGAACCATCAGGGCCATTCTTTGGGTTTTCACCAAATGTTGCATGCTGCTTTTTTCTTTAACTTGAACATGGAATGATTTTATACCAAATATTTATTAAGAAATACAGCCGATAGTACTTGAGCGAAACTGTACGAGCATAACTTATTTGCACTACTTGTTAGTTTGAACCCCGGTTTGAACTACTGGGTTAAATCGCAAAAAAAAAAAAAATCTGTTGCCTAATATTGGAGGGTCTAGCTGCGTATCCTGTTAAAGTGATAACCAAATTTATGAACATGGTCATTTTCAAATAAGGCTGAAACCATAGTCGGCCTCGAAACAAAATTTTCCCTACCAAACATGTGGTTGTGACGTCACCAAATATTTGCCATTGAATTTAAAGTATGAACGGGTAACAAACATTTGGTCCAATGTATATAGGTGAAAACATACTATTTTGAGCTATCAAACATTTGGTGCAACAAGTCTTTGTTATTACATTAATTCCAATGCATCTTCTAATCAATAATGGATGATTGGTGTTGAAAATCACCAAGCAAAGAAAATTTGGTGGAGTATTGATTTTTCATCACCAAGCATCCGTTACTAATAGAAAATACATTGTAACTATATATCAGATTATAAGATGACAAAGACTTGATGCACCAAATGTTTGGTAGTTTAAAAAAAAGTATTATCTGACCTTATGGCAATTCAATAACATGTGCAATCTAGCGCGAAATTTTATTTGGTCTCAACTTGGTGTTGAAGTTATTTTGTTTGGAGTCACTCATCATTTTGACGTCACGACCAAATGTTTGGTAGCGAAAATTTTGTTTGGAGGCAGACTATGATTTTAAAACAAAAGGTTGTGACGTCACCAAATATTTGCCATCGAATTTACAGTATGAATGGATAGCAAATATTTGGTCCAATGTATATATGGCAATTCAATAACATGTGCCTAAGAAGAATACAACGTTTCATGACGCTTGTGACCTATAAAAAAAATGGCCCATCAATAGAAAAAGATACGGCTTACTGATCTTTGAATGCTTTTATCCTATTAATATTCTTACATTTGTAGTTTCGCTTTCACTCCTTTGACAGACTATGAGGGGGTATCAATAAGTTTTAAAGATTATCCAGAAGGGAAGAAGCTATAGCAATGAAATTTTGTCAGGGCTGCCACTCTTCCGTATGTACATTATGGTGCAAAAATGGTCTTAATGGCATTTATACTTTTTATACAGGTGGCAATAGATGTCAGCCACCTATCCCGCTAACCAAATAAACTGCATGGAGAAATTGAAGATTCATGGCTTGATTAAATCCTTACAAGTGACTAGCCCAGTAAATCTATGATGACATGCCCAAAGTAAAATGTTTTACACCATGGTATAGATTAGGGTCTCCTCTTTTCATTGCTACCAAAATTATGGAAATCGGTCAACAAATGATGTCGTAATGACGTATTGAAGCATGCTTGAAATGAAAATATTGATTTTTAGTTAAATACAACATGGATTTTTTGACTAAAAAGAGGACCTCTACAATGTTGGTTTGCAGACAATCATTTTAAGTTGGAGGAATGTGCTACTTTGCACACTGGCTATGCAAAGATGGCTTAAGGGTCACATAATAAAATGGCTTTCCTGATTGTATTTCTTCTTAATGATCTTTAAAACTTTTTGATACCCTCTCGTATAACTTGAATTGTAGATGTAAAATAAAGTACACTGAGATGTAACTTGTCGCATTGTAGCTCTTGTCGCTTGCTTCGTTTCACACTTTTGTAGCTTTGCAGTTTTTTTGCTTTGCTGCTTTGTGTCGCTCTGAAAGTTGAATTCATTTCAACTTTAAAAATTTTGTCGTGCAACAATATTTTGCCAATATCGTTTATATGTTATAATTAGAAGAGGCTACATTTATAGCTTGTTCATATTTGCACGGTCATATATTATATTAGACTTATTTAGTTCCCCAAGCAAATCAGGTAAAATGTTCAAATCAATTTATGCTGTTGATTCAGTTGAAGATAACCTTCCTTTAGCTTACTTAGTACCAAGAATCAAGTTTGCTTTCCTTGGCGAAAGCCTAAACAAGATGATTTGTTTTGCAAAAGCCTAAACAAGACGATACTAACTTGTTGATATTCTTTTCTGCAGACCAGGAGTATGTTTGGTTGTCTCAGGACCTGGGTTACTTCATACAATTGGTGGCCTTGCTAATTCAAATATAAATGCATGGTGAGTTGTAGCAAACACAATTGACCTATTTTTTGGACCAGACAATTAGCCTGTAACGAGGAAGATAGTTCTTCAAGATAAAAATTCCAAGTGTAAATATTCTTTTTGAGGAAAATATGCAGTTTTCACTGATTATGTGAATTGGATTAATGCTCTCAAAAACAGATTGCAGTATTTTTATTTATTAAATTTGCCTGCATACCGCATTGTTTAACTCACGCGTAACACTCACGATTGTCGGCGTTTCACAAGCAGTGGAATTTGATTAATCGCATGCTGTAAATATGTGCGTGAACAAGTTGATTTTCACGCAAACCAGAGTAGCTACAAGCGTAGTGCTCCAAAAACCATGCGAACAGAAAAACTTAATTCTCGAAAATACCGTAGTTTTACCATGAAAAGATCAATGGGTTAAAAACAATGTTGTTACAATTAAAAAATACTGCACATCAGTAAACATTTTGCATACTGGAAAAAATTTACGCCAATGTAGAATTTTACACCAGGTGAAAAATTGAGAATGAAAATGCACCATTCAGAATTAAAATCAAACTCAATGGTAAAAAATTCACACCATGAGAAAATTTTTGAATGAAAATGGACACAAAAATGATGCAGTATATCTTACTCTTTAGTGGTAATGTTGGCAGCATATAAAGTTTCAAATCAAAATCTACCCCTCTTTTTTTCAAAATATTGGGGTTTTCTCAAGAAATTTTGTATTTTACAGTTGCCTATATTTGCTTGTGTAGATAATCTTATTAGCAAATTAGACACATTTTCATTTATATCCTGAAACGGTCCAGCCGTGAAATTTCACTTGGGTAATGAGAAAAATATAAAATATATTTTTGCGACAAAATCTCAGAAAGTTTGAAAAATGCTGACCCATTCGGACTAGGCTGCTTTAAACTTTTCTGATGCTTTTAAACAACATTTTCATAATATTGATTAGTTGACTGATAATTGCTTTTAACTTCTTTGAATTTCTCCCAGGCCTATGATTGTAATTGGTGGGTCCAGTGACAGGGATCAAGATGCCATGGGTGCTTTTCAGGAATACCCACAGGTATGGTATGAAAAAGACATTTTTTATATGCTTGAATAACAAGTTCTTTCAAAATTTACACAATTGTTCTTCAGGTGATATATAATGTTGCCTGACTTTTGTTTACAGAAACATCTTCAAAAATGACATCAACAGTTTTCTTCAAAAAATCAGTGTTTTTTTTTAAATCTTGTTTTAACCTTTTGATCCTGACGAGCCGGTATACTGGCTCATGTAACATGTACCGTATACCCGATGAGCCAGTTTACCGGTTTTTAGGTCACGTGTTTAGGTTGATGTGTCTGTTAACAGGCATGGGTACTTATAACTGCAATAATCTTATTTATATCGGTAGACATTAATGAAGCTTGGAACCCATGGTTGATAGGTCATTTTGCTTTCATTTACTCAAGAGAGGTGAAAAATTCCTTATATTTTCTTAAATTTGTTCAAAATATTCAACAAATGTGGCTCCGCCCATAGACTATAAACGTAAATGTAGAATATGTTGGTCGACATAAATAGTACTCTTTTGTGAATGCTAGTTATTGGAACAATTCAGACTACTGTAAAATGAAAAATTAAAGCAAGGAAAATCAAATCAAAGTAAGTTTAGGGGTTATATTGTGTTTTTTTTACTTTCGGGTTGGTCCGGGTCAACGGTATAGATACACGTGGAATGCCCAGGGTTCAAAGGGTTAAGCTTAATCAAACTGACCAGTCTGTGTGAATTTGCTGTGGTTGGAGAATTTGTACAGTTATACGTGTACATGACCGAATAAAACACTATTTACACAGATTTGTTATTACCGTGAACTCCCAATGTTAGTGAACATGGAATACCCCCTTCACCATTTCTCTAGGGATAGTAGCCTTAAATAGACTCCATTACTGTGAAAATATCAATACCTTTTGGTTGTAGTCAGTTTAAACCCAATCATTGGTGTGTGTTTGTGGGTATGTATATGTTTGTTTCCCTAAAGATATGTACTTGGGACTCTGGCTTCAGGTGAAGCCATTTTTTTTGCCTCATCAGTATTTTTGTGTTTTTGTATGTCAGGTTGAGAGTGCAAGGCTTCACACCAAGTACGCTGCCAGGATGGAATCTATAGCTCAGATTCCTATCTTTGTTGAAAAGGTAAGAAACTGGGGGAGGGACTACTAGTAGTAGTAGTAAGCCAATATTTTAGATCCGGTTTTAACCCCGTCACAGGGGTGGCCGGATTCACCTCAACACTTGCAGCAACTGTCTTCACTCCCTCCTTCCACCTCATCCGCTTCAATGTGTCCTCCCTCCCTAACCCAATCCTTTTACTCTCTTCCTCCACCTGCATCCTCCAAGTCTTCCTTGGTTGCCCTCTCCTCCTCGAACCATCCACCACGAAATCAAGAACCAAGAAATCTAAGAACATGCCCTTCATCCTTCCTCAGCACATGCCCATACCAGCGCACACTATTCGCCTTCGCCAAACTGTCTACTGCTTCTTCCACACCAAACATCTGCATCAAGTCCTCGGTCTTATTTCTATCCCTTGGCTTCACACCACACATCGATCTCATCATCGCTCTCTCCGCCCTCCTCAACACCCATCTCATTTTCGCCCAGACAGCATGTCTCGCTGCCATATAATATCACCGATCTCACACAGCTTTTATACACCGTTCCTTTAACTTTCAACGGAAATCTTTTCCCAAGTAAAATCTCTCCACATTCCCTAAACTTCACCCACCCATACCTCACTCTGGCTGTCACAGCAGCCTCTCATCCTCCGCCCCTGCTAACTTTATCCCCCAGGTACATGAACTTTTTCACCGTTTCCACCTCATCACACAACTTTTCCATCTCTTCCCCTGACCTTCCATCTCCTCTCTTGCACTGTCCACACACAAAATCCCTTGCCAAACTTGGAGTCACTGTCTTCATCTTTTTACATCTCCCATGGATCCATTTCCTACTACAACTACTACTACTACTACTGCCTACCACAAACCGCTAGCAAACCAACTCCTTGTCTATTTTGTTTTGCTGTATATTAAGGAAAGCATATGAGGGGTGCTCTGAAAAATGAGCGGAAAGTCACCAATTTCAAAATTGAGTTCATGGCATGTTTTCATTCTCCATAATCTTAGCTTTCAAGTGTCACTCTTTCTTTCCCCATTCTTCATTTAGAGATGAAAATGCACGATAGTGTAATGAATATCTGGCACATAAAAATATGCGAAAATCAATGATTAAGTTACTGAATACGATAGTGTATATAGCAAAATTTGATCAATCAATCATGAATAATTGCACTTCCCGGCATAATTGACCTTCAAAACTCGAGATATAGGTAACGTCTTATGCATGAATGCATTTTATGTCAAAAAAACGAAATTCAACCTTTTCATTCACCTTTTTTTACTAAAAACCATTTTATTCAAAATCTTCATTCGCGACTTTCCACTCATTTTGCCAGAGCAACCCACATGTAAAGAGCATCAAAATGATACTTGTTTCAGCTTCATATGGCAACAGAAGTAAATTTATGAATTAGTTTAGTATGATATGTCAAAATATACAATTGAGACATTTTGCTTTGAAGTTTTCATTTTAAGCACATTTCCAATTGACTTACAGAATAAAGATAATATTTATTGTTTTGCCTGTCATCTATCGTCTCATAATGGATGGGCGTACATTATTTTGAGTATCGGGTGCCCCCACAATAAATCGCCATATTTTATTCTCATTCTTAGTCACAAATTTGAGTCATTTATAAACCAAAAACGATGTAAATTATTGCCAAAAACTATAAACATTATCATTGGAAAAATGCACACCCCTATTCAAACATGAAATATTCCAAACCCAGTAAAGCTGTTCGCGCTTGATGTGTGTACCTGCATCGCGCCGTAATTTTGAATGCGCGGCTCCACTGCGTTTCACGCTGAACGCACTATCATCTATCATCTCATAATGGATGGCCAAAATTACTTATTAGGAAGTAAAATCGCACTCAGTGACTAAGAATATGTGTATAAAATGTTAGTTTGATTGAAATATATTGAAGCTAAAATGGAAGCTTATATTTTGAAAGGAGGTAAATATAACATGAATTTTTCAAATATGCAAAAATCTTAATTTTGTCAGAATGTGACTTTTACATGTATTCTCCCCCTTATCTCATAACTTAAAGTAACAAATTGGGTTGTTGTGAGAGAGTGTTTTTGCAAATGCTTTGGTCTATATGGGACTATTTGAATCATTGATTTGAGGAAAGGTGTCTTTTTTACCACCTGTTGCCTATGCTAACAGTACCATAGTTTAAATCCAATCACATAATAAAAAAAATATTTGTTGATTTATATATGTGATACCATTCTTTCAAATTGATCATTTGCATATTTATATAAAACTCATATTAATGTATCTAACCCTTCTACTTGTTTCATCCATAGGCAGTGAGGATAAGCATGTATGGACGCCCTGGAGCTTGTTACCTTGATCTTCCTGGGGACATGGTTCAAAGTACAACACCAGAGAATTTAGTTAGGTAGGCTAGTCCAAATAGTACTTATGTATTACCGTACATAACAAAATTCTTCCAGGAAGAACTTCTATAAGACTGTTGTATTACTACTACATGTACTCAAGTGTTTGCCCCTCAGAGACTAGCCAGCGCACTCAGCTGCCAACATTCAGATGCCCTGCACTTAGCAGGTACTATACTCTATAAATTTTGAAGTATGCAACAAGCAGCTGATTAACGCACATAAATTAATATGACCATACGGGGAAGAAAATAGGTCCATATTTCACGAATCATAACAAAGTAAAAATCTTGCTAGTATTCAAATGAACATCCGTTCAATGTTTGTCCATGTAGTAGCAATAAATTTATCCCAAAATAATACAAAAATTGTGAAATGATTCATGTTCAAATATATTTGTACACAGTGATTTGGTCTTAATCAATTTTAATCAATTGTTACAAGTCTCTTACACAATACAAAACCACCAATTCACAATGTTGTAGAATACGACAGATATGCTATGGATCTCGTAACAGAGTCAGATTGCTTGTTGCATACTTCAAGGTTTATAGAGCATATGTGTAAACTGTAGATGGCTTCAGAGGTAAATTGATAATTGGATTTTGTAAAGGAGAGGTTACTCAGGCAGTTGTGCTTCAGTAATACTCAGTCTCAGGTTATGGCTTTTGAAGGACATAAGGACATACATAAGAGTACTTCTGAAGGACTTCAGAATTTCCAGCTTTATGATACTTTGTACATGCAAAGAGTCAGATCACAGACAATGAGAAAGAAATTTAATCTTGTATGTAGGAGAAACTTGAAATGCCAAGAGAAAAATATGCAAATTGATTTTCTAGAGTACAATATGAAATATTACAAACTTTTCAGGTTACTCCAGAAAGATTACATCGTTGGAAACACAAAATGATCCGGTCCAGAGAGCCACTGATCTTTAGCTCTGTCTGAAATCTACCGTCTTAGACTGAGCAAACTCTACCAGCTGAGAGATAATTAAGGCTTCGCATGGCGAGTCGGCTGAATGGCGCACACGCTCGCTGCTTTGCCACTAAATAGGTTGGGTCACAGGAATGATTACTATAAATACTTGACAAGACTTGACATCTTTGTTTTATGAGAATCATTGGTGAACAATGATTCTCGTATGGGATGTCTTGATTTTTTTGGCACTTTTTGTACAAGCAGTGTTAGTACCATGCTCAAAGAACTCAGTTGGGATTCTGTCAAGCAACATAGAGCTGCTGCCAAAGTGACAATGTTGTATCGCATCATCAATAAACTGGTTGATATTCCTGACCAACTCATTCTACCCATAATTACAAGATGTAACACACTGAAATTTCGTGTGACTGCCACCTATACTGACATCATGAAGGGCTCCTTCTTTCCAGACACTATCTGCCTGTGGAACCTTCTGCCTCATTATGTTGTTGATTCCCCAACTCTTGATGTCTTCATGAACAGGGTCTGCAACGCTTAACTCACCTAGCCCTGCTCGCCATTCCCAGCTTTTTATCTTGTACATAAAACTGGTTTTAAAATCATTTATATTGCATATGTCTACGACAGCCTTACGCACTGTGTGCGAGTATACTCTCAATAAGTTATGTACAATAACGGCAAATGAGTGATGATGAAGATATCGTGAACAGGTCTAAGATGTATAAAATCAAGAAATAGGGTGACTTTGTAAACAAGAGCTTACATATTTAGTATCTGTTTACTAATACTATTGTCATAAAAAATGTAAAGCATGTCAGGGAGTTTTAAATCTCTGAAAGTATCACTTAAAAGACGTAAATAAAGCATTTTACAAAGATGAAAACAACTCATTTTTATTAGAGGCAGAAAAGTGGGACTGGAAATTATTGAAATGAAGTAGTCTCAGCAGCAGCTTTGTAATTAAAAAATGGTGTGGACATTTACTTATGTGCTTCATGTGATGCAAAGCTTAGGGTATGTTTGTCCCCGCCGAACAAGTTCTCGGGATGGGGACTATAAAATGGGCTCCGTCCGTGTGTCCGTCCGTCCGTGTGTCCGTGGTGAAAATGTTAACCTAAATGTTAACCTACATTGTCCTGGGCAAATCTCGCAAACCGCATGCCCTACGTTAATGATATTTGGTGGCTGAGTAGGCCCGAAGCCAAACTGGATCCAGCAACAATTACGCCGCAAAATATGATAAATAAGTACCTAATTTGCATAATTTATGCATAAAATGGTTTAGATAGCATATTTTGCAAACCGTGTAACCTACATTCATTAAATTTGGTGGGTAGGTGGGGCTAGAGCTGCCCTTGTGCAAGCTTCAATTTGAGTGGAAAATATGCTAATTAAGCACCTAATTTGCATAATTTTGAAATTTTGCCTATTTTTCAACTTTGTCCGATTTCAAAGATTAAGGTGTCAAATTGTTCGTCTTGGATCAGCGATCAAAAGTGTCAATGGTGACTCCGTCGTCTGACCGGTTCAGATACCTTGGGGTCAAATTTTTGACTTTCTCCGATTTCAAAGATTAAGGTGCTCAATCTGCATTACTGATCTCCACATTCGGCGGGTACATATTTTACGCATTGCGTAAACCCGAGTTCCACTTGTTCAGGCCTGGAATAGTACATATCTTTGGTGTATTTTGAACATCTATTTCTGCAGATGATACTATTGTCAATAGTAAAAGATTTTTTTTTGTATGTTACCTTTCCAGAGTTATGCCTAAGGTGATGGATGCACCCATCATGTTAGCTGATCCTGCTAGTGTTGAGAAGGCCACTCAGCTGCTTACCACAGCCAAGAAACCACTGGTCATTGTTGGAAAAGGTAAGTAACTGTTTGCGGTCTTTGTTGTAGCTTGAGAAGGGACACGCAGAAGGGATTTCTCCATTTTTATTTAGATTATAAGTGGTATTTGATGGTATTCCTCATTGTCCTGGGCACTTTTTCATGGGACCCCGTTGGAAATAAGTTTGCTTGAATAGCCAAACTTAGTAGGTTATTCTGACATCTTGACATTTAGGTGTTTGTTGTCTTATTGTATTTTCTTTTGCTTGCTGTGTTTGCATTGTAAGTTGTTTTGTCAAATAAACATGCAATGAAATGAAATATTAGAGAAGAGACCCCATGGAAGTGTCTCAGTTTTGGTTTGAGTATGGCTGTAATAAGAGAAGAAAGGCCTCTAAAACAGAGTTTCAAGAGTGTACCTACTCAGGAAAGATCATTAACCCTAACTCCCAAACGCTTAAAAACTATCCAAGTCCGAATATGCATACAAAAATTTCCCGTTTCCCCTGGGATTTGAACCCTTGACCTTTCACATCCCGTTCCAATGTCCAGCTATGGCAAGCCACCAAGTATGGCCTGCCATGGCAGCACTTTCGTGCCCATCTGTATCCCCGGTCTATGACGTATTTGGACTTACGCGAATTTCTTGATTTTTGCTTGTTGGATTTTGTTGGACTGTGACGTGTTAGGGTTAAGGTAGTTTGTTACTACCCTAAGGACATAAAACATAGGTATATTGCTCTTCCCAAAAAAGAACAGTTTGTTACTACCCTAAGGACATAAAACATAGGTATATTGCTCTTCCCAAAAAAGAACATTAATATTTTTTCTACTCAGGGGCAGCATATGGACATGCAGAAGACAGTGTGAGAGAACTAATAGAAATCTGTGGTCTACCATTCCTACCATCACCCATGGGTAAAGGTGTGGTCCCAGATGATCATCCTAACTGTGTCATTGCAGCCAGGTCAAGGTAAGCTGTGGTCTACCATTCTTACCATCACACATGGGTAAAGGTGTGGTCCCAGATGATCATCCTAACTGTGTCATAGCAGCCAGGTCAAGGTAAGCTGTGGTCTACCATTCCTACCATCACCCATGGGTAAAGGTGTGGTCCATCCCAGATGATCACCCTAACTGTGTCATTGCAGCCAGGTCAAGGTAAGCTGTGGTCTGCCATTCCTACCGTCACCCATGGGTAAAGGTGTGGTCCCAGATGATCATCCTAACTGTGTCATTGCAGCCATGTCAAGGTAAGCTGTGGTCTGCCATTCCTACCATCACCCATGGGTAAAGGTGTGGTCCCAGATGATCACCCTAACTGTGTCATTGCAGCCAGGTCAAGGTAAGCTGTGGTCTGCCATTCCTACCATCACCCATGGGTAAAGGTGTGGTCCCAGATGATCACCCTAACTGTGTCATTACAGCCAGGGCAAGGTAAGCTGTGGTCTGCCATTCCTACCATCACCCATGGGTAAAGGTGTGGTCCCAGATGATCACCCTAACTGTGTCATTGCAGCCAGGGCAAGGTAAGCTGTGGTCTGCCATTCCTACCATCACCCATGGGTAAAGGTGTGGTCCCAAATGATCATCCTAACTGTGTCATTGCAGCCAGATCAAGGTTGGTATTCTGGTGTAACCTGGCACATGTCACAATCAACATGCTCTTTTCCTTAAAGGGGCATTAGACAAGTTCAGCAGCATCCCCAAACTTTCCCCCAAGCATTTTGAGATTTTTGCATCATTTGAAATATTAGCAGTAATAATGACAGCATTGTCAAATTCAAACCGTTTATATCAAAGTATTTAAATATTAATACTTTTATTTTTAATTATCATTGTCAACAACAGTAAATACTGCCTGTATAGTTCATTTTTTTAAATTAGCCTTTTCAGGAGAATGCAAGCTCCAAATTTCTTTTGATTTTTATCTGCAATTTATGCTGTGAAAGGAATGTTTTACAAACAAATCTTTCTAAGCTCTTTATTGATATATAGCATCAATAAATATGTTTAGAGAATAGCCTCAACCCCAAGATAAACAAACAAAATAAAATTCAAATTTTTGACTTTTCTGAAGGGTTTTGAGTGCAATTTTCCTGATATCTAGTAATTTACCTTTTTTCTAACTTATGAAGTATAAATCCTCTACAAATAAAATTTTGTCCAATGCCATTTTAATACTAACAGAACGTTATCCATTAGCTTAAGTCCAAATATGTCACAGACGAATATATATGGGAACGAAATTGCTGCTGTGGTATGGCATTGCCATCCATACTCAGTTGCTTGCCATAGCATGACATTGGATGGGGATACCAGAGGTCAGGGATTCAAATGATGATGGAAACTTAAGCTTTTTTGAATGATATATATGGTCTTAGATAACTTTGAACACTTGGGAGTTAAATAAGTTACTAGAGTAATTGTGAAACACACTAAAAAATCTTGAGTATTATACTCAAGATTATGAATATAATATTTACCCAATTTTTATTGGATTAACAAAAATGAATCTTATTCATTTGTCTGTACATGTAATTTACTTTGATTTGTAGGTTATGACATGGCACATATATTTATAATGTGATGTAAAAAATGAATATTTACAAACTGATAATTAGCATTATACAAAACAAAATACATTACTGCTCATATTCACAAGGGAATGATATTACTAAAAATGCAACTTGAAAAAATTTGAGACAAATATCCTAAAGTACCGGACAGAAATGTCTGAAAACAAAATAATATTATTGTCAAAACAAAACTTTTAAGTCACTGATTCAATGAAGTCAATGGGGAGGGGCCCTCAGGAACCCCAGACTGTCAGGTACACTGGCCATCGACTGATGTTCCTACTTGTCCAAGAAAGTCTTTGGATTTATAAATTCTTTGACCCTATTAAGGAGACTGTCATTCTTGTTTGATGTAATACACTCACATTTTTTTTTCTTTATGACATTCCCTCTTGAGTACTTGAGAAATGTCTAAAAATATATTTTACTACTGAAGTTGAACTAATCCAAGTTATATGTAATGATGCCATAACATATGTCTCTATTGGATGGCTGAAATGTATCATGTAAAATATAACTATTGTCGATCCAAACTAAATAGACCCTCGGTTTTATCGGATTTTTTTCAGTAAATATCAAACTTCAAGAAAAGTCATGAAAGAAAAGTTGTTTGTCTTCTCTTGACCCAACAGGATTTTATTTTCATGTTCATTCATTTTATATAAATATGTCCGATTCTATTCAAATTTCATCAATTTTGCCC
>JXSR01S002148.1:55368-76697 GCA_000969725.1 Ophiothrix spiculata
ATAAACTTTCCTTGTTTTCTCAGTTTAACAAAAATGGATGTAAGAGGTTTTGGAAACAAGCTCTTCATATATGCGTTATATATTTGTAGTTTATTAATTAGTAATGATTTATTATTGTGTCTACAGTAATTTCCTTAACTCTTTGCCATCAGGACTTAGTGTTTTTCTGACATATAAAGTATTTACCGTTAGTAGGTCTGACGGGTGTGCCGTTAGCCGCTTTGTAAATCTTTAGCTTTAGAGTTAGTGTTTCATTACTTCCACCTGGCATTGTCCTCCCTTGCATCCCACCTCGTAGGCGTTAGGTATGGACAGACCATGCTCTTATTCTGCCTGCATTAGGCGTATCATCAATTGGGACCCGCATTCAGAATGCGTTGACCACCGTAAGTGTTCTAGGCAGAACCCTTGTGATAGTAGTTGTAAATTCTTTGAGCCTAGGCACTGGTCAGCCATAGAATTTGAGTATCCATTGCCCCTGTCCCCTGATAGGTTTAGGCAAGGTCCCATGGTTGGTGATGCGTGGGGGGGGGGGTCGTAGTGGCGAGCGTGGGGAGCTCACGCAAACTGCTACGGCTCCTAGCGAGGCTCCGGCCCTTGACAAGTTGCCCGTGGTGTCAGCTACGGGTGACGCGTCTAAAGGAGTTGACGCTGGTGTTGAGAAGAGTTCTCCTCACTTCGCAGAAACTCGGAACGTAACCGGGGCTTGCCCTGGCGATGTTCCTCTGGTGGTGAGCGGGCAGCCCGCGGACCTCGCATCCGCTGGGCAGCTAGCTCGCGGGTCTATGCAGACTAGCCCTTTTGGAGTGACTCCGGGGCCTGATAGTGTAGACTTGCCGGTACAGCCTAGTACGGCGGCTTCGGCTGCAGTACAGGGCAGTGCTAGCGCACCAGAAACCTTGAGTACTGCCTGGGCTTGCCCCGTTGGAACTCAGCTGGCCGTAGGCAGGCAGCCTGCTTTCTCCGGAGTAGCGGCGCAGCCAAGCCTTGGGCCTAGGCTACCAGGTATTATATACTGTATTAATAAATTTAGCGTGTTGAAACCCTATGACATTATTTCAAATAGTTTCAACCATCTAAATAAAAACCCGTAAATAGTTCTTTTGAAAAGACTATTTACGGATTGTAAAAAGACTATTTACGGGTTGAAAAGACTATTTACGGGTTGAAAAGCGTAATGTATAGCCGCGTCACTTTCACGCACAGACTTACGCGCGCAACAAACTTAGACACGCAAGCCAATACGCGCATTAACCTATTGCTTGCATACATGGTTATAGCATTTTGTTAGTGCATTTTATTCTATTAAATCGGGCCATTTGGCAAGTAAAAATTACATTATTTAAAATTTATTAATACAGTATATAAAACAAATATATACTGACATTTTTCAGATCTCTGGATTAAAACCATGGTCCTTCATTGACTAAAATTTAGCTATTTTACTTGGGGGCTACGCCCCTCAGTAAAATAGCTAAATTTTTGTTACTTCAGGCCCATAGTTTTAACCAGAGATCTTCAAGTCAGTATATATTTGTATACTGTCACGGGTATTATTACCACTGCTTTACCGGGTAACTTAGGTTCACCAGCGCAGCTCAACGCCGGTGGTGATGCACTAGCACAGAGCAGCACAGAGTGGACAGCTTTGAGTTCCATTCGCAGCACTCAGCTGGCCGTGAATACGCTACCCGCTCCCTTTGGGGACGTCGGGCGGCTAGCTCACGGGCTGACACAGGGGCGAGCTCCGGAGGTGTATACCGGTCTCAACCCTAGTGTTGGCTTTCCAGCACCACCGCTGGCTGCGAGCAGGCAGCCCGTTTCCCTAGCGGGAGATGGGCAGCTAGCTCATGCACTGGCTCTGCTAGACTCGGTGGCTCGTGGAGCTGCGGTGTCAGGCGGGGCTAGCCAGCCAGCAGGGGTAGCTAGGGCGGACGTGACAGGCTTGGTAGCTGGCTGACATGGGCGGGAGCTGGTCTGGGGTACCTGTCGCAGCAGCAGCTGGCCTGGCCAAGCGCTGCACTTTATGTGGATCAAGCCGGGTCGTACTTCGGTACTTACCCGCCTGGTTTCCAGTAGCTCCAGCCTTCGTGGCTTGGGGCAGCAGGTTCCCAGTACATGGTGCAACCTCCGCCGGGTTTTGCACAGCAGCTGCCGGTCCAGACAGGGCAGGCGTGGGGTCCCGCGGGTATCCAGGCTGTTCAGCCTGGGATGCCTACGATGACTCAGCCGCCTAGTCAGACCAGCGACACTGCTCCCCAGCAGGCTGTTACGCAGCCAGCATCGGGTAGTAGTGGGGCCTCCTCAATCGATGAGTTGAGGCCGCTGCTTACTAGGATACTGACCGCCCTCGGGCAGCGTCAGAATCCCGGTGCCCCTCCTGTAACACCATCAGTAACGTCCGTGCCACGTGAACATGGGACTTCAGCGAGGGGGACTGAGCCGTCTACTTCGGGTCGAGGTACACGTACCACACCCGTTGGTGGGGCGAGCTCAGTCAGGGGTCATCCCAGCGTGTGCCTGCCTCTCAGGTGGCGGGTGTTTCGCCTTGCCTCCCAATCATCTCTCTGCTGCTTCTCCCTCAGACTCTGACTCCCGATTCGTCGGAGGAGGAGGAGGGAGTGGAGGAGGAGGAGAACTCCGTCGCTGGGCTACCGTCTCCTGCCCAGTCGCCCCGGAGTACCCTGCAGAGACTTTGACTGCGAAGGATGGTGACTCCCGCCTTCCAGCGTGCACGCCTTCGGTCATCGCCCGCATTGCAAATTCTTTGAACTTGTCTTGCGGACCGGAGGTAGTGGACGGGGGGGAGAAGTTCGACCTCGATGTGGGGTTTGATTTCAACCCTCCTCCACGGCACACAGTCTGCTCCATGCCGCAGGCTACCCGGGCACTTTGGCAGCGCTCGGGCAGGGCATTCCAGAAGCTTGGCACTATGCCAACGAGGAATTTCATTCACTCGTTGCGTACCATGGAAGAGTTTTATGACTCCTTTCTGCGGACCCCTGCCATCGATGTGGATATCGCTTCTTGTCTCCCCTCTGCTTGCAAAGGGGCCCTGCCGCACTACTCGCCTTTCTGGGAAGAGCAATTGCGATTCCTGGATGGCGGGTTAGCGGTGGGAACCGAGACTCGGCTCATTCGCTATGATGGTAGCTCATGATCTGCGCGAGCAGATCACGGCTGGAGACACGGAGAAATCCATGGAGGACGCCACGGTCCTTGGGACCCTGGTGACCCGTCAGGTAGAAGCTGTCATGGCTCTTACACAACGTGTGGATTTCTTGCGGTGTGAGAATGTCTGTAGCTCACTCCGATCTCAGCTTACTGACGAAGTTGCTTCTTCTATTAGCAAGGTGGCTCCTGAGAAGTGGGACATCCTCTTTGGAGGTACGTTCTGCGACACTCTCATGCAGTTGGCCGAACGGATCGAGAGTGAGCGTACACTCCAGGAAGTGCAATCGAAGATCAACCGGTCCAAGAAGCACTCCCGGGGTGGGAAGCGAGACAGCGCCTCTTAGGGTACTGCTCCTTCCAACAGGCACGCAAAGAAGAGCAGGAAGACTAAGGCCAAATCCAAGCCGAGGACCCCTCTGTCTGAACGCAGTCTTGGACTATCTTAAGGGTCCCCCATTTGAGCCAACGGGGGACGCTACCCTTAAGAACGTCACCATCAAGACGGCAACTCTTGTCGCGCTAGCGTCTGGACGGCGTTGCTCGGAAATCCACGCTTTGTCATCTGCAACCATGCGAATTTCCGAGGCGAACGTCTCACTTTCCTTTCGCCCCCCGATTTTGTGGCGAAGAATGAGACGCGCGCATACCATCATTCCAACCTTATTCTGCCAAGGATTTCTGCGAAATCCTCAGTTGCAGCTGACAGGTTGTGGTGTGCAGTCCAAGCCCTACACTATTATAAGCTTAAAACAGCTTCGGTGAGGGGCACAACGGACAGCCTCTTCCTGACTCACGCCTACCCACATCATGCTGCTTCTAAGTCCACTATTGCCAGGTGGATTTCCTCCCCTATTGCTGGGGCCAATGCGATGGTGAGTTCTTGATCCCGTGTCAGGCCAATGTTGTGGATTGTTATGGCCTAGCCTGGCCCAGACTAGGTGCCAGTCTGATGTTGTCTGCAACATTTGGAATGCAAATTAGTTTCAGTCAACATCGTTCTGGAGGTAATCAGTCCAGTGTAATAGTTTATATACAAACATATTTTGTTTGTTAAACTATGTAACTGGAGCCTGATTACCTCTACGATGTTGACTCCCTCACCGGACCCACCCCACAACAAAAAAAGAATGCTTACGTCTGTTACGCTTGGGGGCTTCCGAAAAGTGAGAGAGAGCAATGGCGTCGGTTGGTGACCCGAGGTCAGGACTAGTCCATTTCATTTTATAGGGGTGCTATAATGCTTTGGGTCATACCACTCCGCAGAGAGGTATGCAAATTAGTTTCAGTCAACATCGTAGAGGTAATCAGGCTCCAGTTACATAGTTTAACAAACAAAATATGTTTGTATATAATTTTTAAATCACCGACTCTCAATGTCTTTACCATAGGAATGGACTACAAGAGAAAAATGTTTCCGAGAGCGAGTGTCATAAGGTGAGGGTTGCATTTGCATATAATGAGGCCCTGTACTCTGAACTGTTGCTCACAATATCTGAAAACTGTGGAACTGACTATACTTTGATCAACACTAAATAGGTGGGAATTATGAGGCTTTTCTTCATCTGCAAGTAAACATAATCCCAGTTACACGCGCGCCGTAGATAATGATGCACGAGTCACACATGCAACGCGCGCTGCGTCTTCTGCAGTTGGGCTGTGTCCAGCTACACACACACTTATCTGTATCAATTCACGATGTGAAGAGGCCTGCCTATTTGACGTTGATCAAAGTATACAGAAATTTGCTTGAGCTATCTTCAGCATTCAGTCTAAATAAATCACTCTTTCCTGTATTGTACTGTAAAAGTCAATATTTTTGCGGGAAGATATTTCCACGATTTTGCTGATTTAGTCAATTTGGCGAGAATTTAATTTGGTGGTTTCGATGTCATTACAATAGAAACCTAGTACAAAAGATACTTTTCACAAGTTTTTATTTTCAGGATTTGATGTTTACTCAAGAGCATTTGGTAGACTTGTGTAGTCAAAAAGAATGTTCTACTCTTTTCTCATATAGGCCTATATTTATGAAATGATTATTTAATAGGCCTATATATAAAATTGCATAAAAATTCTGAGGTGTCTTTTTTTCTGGTTTTTTTTCTATTTTATCTACTTACAAAAGGACAAAATATTTACCACTCGAATTCGTCATTAATCACATTTGCAGAATTAAAATCATTTATTTTTTTAACTAATGTGACAATTTCGTTACTCAAAGTTCCGGTGTGTAGAAAATAGTAAATAGATATTGCGGCGACGCTGCGGCGGTTGGAAAATCTAACTCTCGCTATATCCCATGGGTCATGAATATTCATGTTTTAATATTCATGAGCTTATTAATTTGTTTTATTATATAAATATGAAGGGGTGTGCAACGAAAACATTTTTATCTAACTAAAATGTAACACATTTGCCGTGACAATTTTAGTTGCTGTGACACTCTATCATGCATATAATGACGCAACGTTTAGCGGCAAAAATCGAGTCTCGGCGTTTGGCATGGTAAACCGAAATAAGATGCGGCAAAATTCCAAAAGGTAAATTTGATTATTATATATAATTCTAGAATTAATTACATATATAAATTTATATATTATATAAATTTCAAGAACATAAAGATATGATTTCAAGATGAATTTTGCTAAGTTATAAACTCAAAGTCAAGGAAACAACTTATATGCACCATTGTAAACTGAGGATATGAAACATGTATAAGTATATGTAATGGCTCATCCCGAAAGCCCTTTGCAGATGATATCAATTTCATCTATTACAGCATTTTCCAAGCTTTAAAATGACACTTTACTTGTTATTAAAATAGATAAGGCGATGAAATTTGACAACAGATATGACAGAAAGCCTGCTGGAAATTATTATTTTAAACATTTTTGCTGCCTATTTTTATCAGTTTCTTGAAAAGTGTTCTGTCGCAAAGTCCCCCTTTTCGGGGTGAGTCATCACATATAGTAATTAACTTACTTCGGAACTGAAAACATTCAAAAAGATCCATAATCTCGACAAAATTCAATTAGAAAAAACAAACTGGAGCAAGAAAATGTTAAAAACTAATTAGCACACACACAGGCCTACACATAAACAATTACGATTGTGACCAATACCAGTCAAAGTTGTTTGTTTTTATATGATTCCTATCCTCAACTTTCCCGAAATAAATGATATGACTTTTTAGGCCTACATCAAATATTTCCACAAGTTAAATTGATTGTTTACGCAATGCTATAGTGCGCCGTGATTGCGGGCGCGTAACGCATATTTGAAAGCCGCGCCTATCTCGCGTACTAAACTTCGTCGCAACAGTCGACGCGGTCTACACAGATGCACTAAGAGGAAACGCTTATGTAATGGTTCTCTCGCTGTGGAATATATTTTTAGCTGGATTGTGTAAACGGTAAGAATTCTGAAAATTATATTGATTTCAGGATGACTGCAATTTGATAATTCTTGATAATAAATGTTGTTTTTGGAATGTTATGTCATTATATTTAGTAAATGTACGTGAACTGCAGTCGTAGCGGAGAAACAAAATGGCAGCATTAAATTTTTGCTTTCGGGAGGTATGCAAATTTTTCAAATAAATTACCATTATTAATATTTTGTGATTAATTATTCATTATTATGACCGTTTTTGGCATATCAACGCGTGAACGCAGCAATACACGAACGCGACGCAACGCTGAAAGGTGTTACATTTTTGTCAAAACTTGTTTTGGTAAATGGCGACTTTTGATTGGTTTAAAACGATTTGTTGCACACCCATCGATTTATTTAGTAAAGAAACAATAAATACGTCATGAACGACTCACTAAATATTCATATAAATGGACACTCATGTTATCAATACGTCAGAATTGAGAGCAGTTAAAATCAGACTATTCGCATCAGTACTTTATCGGGGAATCATGATAACTGTTAGGCCTACAACATTAAAAGAATATATCCAAATTGAGGAAGACGGTGAAAAAATCGCATCGTTTGAAGAAAAAAGTAGGGTTAAGACAAGTCATCCTGGTGCTCATGGTTTACTCAAGGAATTTGCAAGAAATAAAAACCTCGCAAAAATGTCTACTTTTACAGTATGCACATACCTCTTTGAAATCCCTGACTGTCTTGAAATAAAGTCTCTGTTTCTCTACCAAATCCAGGTAAGTGTCATTGAGTTGGTCTCTTTTCATCTTTTCTTCTTGTTTCTTTTTCTCCACCTACAAGTGAATATGATTCATTTGTTAAACAAATATTAAATACGTCATGAATAGAATGGTGTTCTAGAAATGCCTACAGGTACTAATGCTATGGTTACATGGATCACAAAATACCCTCGTTTCCATTTTGCTTTTGTAATGTGCTTCATTGTTTGTATTATTTCTGCAATTAAGCTGTTTTCATTAATTGATAAGTATTCTAGCTAAAGTACTTTACCTTGGCCCTATTCTGCTTGACTCTCTCCACTATCTGTTCAAATTGCTTGAGGAATTGCTCCTTACCTTGGCCCTATTCTGCTTGACTCCCTCCACTATCTGTTCAAATTGCTTGAGGAATTGCTCCTTACCTTGGCCCTATTCTGCTTGACTCCCTCCACTATCTGTTCAAATTGCTTGAGGAATTGCTCCTTGGCAGATTGAGATGCCATGGCTCTGGGAAAAGAACACATATAAAATACATGAAGTTGGTAACTTAGGCCTAAAACCCTAAGCGCTATGCGGGGTTTTTTTTTAATTGCTTTTGATCTGTTCCCACTAGAATATTGCTAGCAAATATAGGTGATTAACCCTAATTTACCACCCTATTTTGATGATTTTCAAAGTGAAAAATACCTCTATAAATTTAACTTAATGTTTGAGTTGTAAAATAGTGATTAATGAAGGCAAGTCATTCAACATTATACAGATGAAGGACCAAGCTTATTTTGAGACACACAAAAGCAAAAATCTAATTTTGATCTTTTGTTATAATTTATGCTTCATACGAGAGGGTATCAACAAATTTTAAACTTTGCCCAGAAGAAATAAAGCAAGGAACGTAAATTTATTATGAGATCCATAAGGCATCTTTACATAGTCACTGTGCAAAATAACACATTTCTCCCATTTAAAATTGACTGTCCACAGACCATCATAATAGAGATCTTCTCTACTGAAAGTAATACATTTTGTAATTTGATGAAAATTGAAATTGAACATTTTCTGGTTGGTCATGCTTTATCAAGTTATTGTGACTGCATTCATCGACCGATTTCCATAATTTTGGTATCAATTGAAAGAAAAGAACCTACCCCATACTATGATATAAAACAACAGAATTTGGGTGTGACATTATAGATTTTCTGCACACTGTAACCGTTCACGTTCAGAGCCTAAATCATGTTGGATGCAGGGTATGTGGTGAAAGGGCAGGTTGCTTATATCTAACGCCTCCTGTAAAGAAAGTAAAGCTGCCTATGAAACCATTTTACACCAAATTGTACATAAGGATGTGTGACTATTCTGACAAACATAGCTCTTTCCCTTCTGGGTAAAGTTTAAAACTTTTTGATACCCTTACAAAATGACCAACGGAAGGAGATCCACAGTTATGCTTAGACATTTACGAATGCTGTTACACTCCGGCCCTTTCGATCAAGCTATATCAAAGTTTACTTACTGTTCAAAAGTGTCATGTATAGAGTTGAGTAGCGTGACTTCTTTTTCCAGGTAGAGTTTGGTATCATCTAAGGTATTGTACAGTGTATAGAATTGCTTGGTTTCTGTGTGAGTGTTGCCAACTGAAAAATCACATCAGTATAAACTGTAAGAGATACTTTGAACAGGGGCCAATACTACAATACTATGATATATTGATGTGTTACATGTTTAGAATTTAGTATGAGGTGAGGACCTGATAGTACATTCTATCTCAAAAAGGGCTAACTAACTAAGGCTATTACAGACTTACTCCATAAATTTACACATACAAATAAGAGTTACTGTAGAATAGGTTCGGTCAGGTTGCACACTAGCATTGTCGCTTGTTCTGCAATTCTGATAGTGGTAGACAGCATAGGTGTGAGTTTTACAATAGTTACATTCAGATACTGCATACATTTGATGGACAGTATACTTCGTATTTCATTCCATTTGACGGTCTTCATGCATGTTAATATTATATGTTTTTCTGGAACTTAAAACTACAAATTCATGATGGTTGCAAACAAGAAACACTTGATCAGCAAGCCTTGGATATTTTACCTTGGTTATACAACTCCACAAATCTGCGCTGATATTGTGTTAATTCTGCTCTAGTTGGAATCTCATCCATTTTCCGCTGTAGTAAAGCTATTTCTCTCGTCTTCCTTGCCTAAAAGAAAATTGACAAGAAGTATATTAGTCAGCCCACTAAAATACTTTAAAGGAAACAAACCTATACTGTCGTGAAAAAGCAATTTGTGTAAACTTTGGTACATATAATAGTGTAGCCTGAAACTCAACATGAAATTGGACTCATAAAACACTATTGAATTAAAAGTTAGTATCTTCAATCAATTTTGCTTCTCCGTTTGATAAACCATGTCTTCTCTCATCATTATTTGCTATGCTTAGATGCTGTCAAATACTTTCTTTGAACCACTACTTTGCTAATATAGTATTAAAGTAGGCAAAAGACACTTTTGAAAAAGGAAATTTGTTTTAAGAGGAAAACACCACAACAGCTAGGTGAAATGCTAAAAATGGACTGAAATGGAGGGAAAAAGCTTTAAAACTTTGCCTCAAAAAATTGTCAAAAATAAAACAATATACCAAGCTATAAAGATGAACTCCTGCATTTTTCTTATACAGATGGCTATATTCAACCTTCATTAGAAGGGTCCACATCATGATTTTTCTCAACTTTACAAATTATTGCTGATGTCTACAACCCTTTTTTTTTTCAAGTAAGTGGTGTGGGTGTGTGTGTAATATGGTGGGATGTGGGGGTGCTGTGTGTGGAGGGGGAAATCACTTTTATACGCTTACGGATAACAGTCTAATCTTGTTTAATTTCTCTATAAACGCCTCATACTGCCTTCCCAAAACTTATCTCAATCTGACATTATTTTGAGGGACAAGGCACCCTATTATATACTTACCAGTAACAATCTAATCTTGTTCAATTTCTCCTTATCCGCCTCATACTGCCGTGCTATAAGCTTATCTCTATCTGACATTTCCGACTCGTTGCCTTCATCTGATTTCAACTCTGCAATACTTTGTTTTAATCTGACCATTTCCTCCTATGGATGAAATATAGAAACTCTGATGATAAAATCATACTGGCTGCAAGAGTCTGGATATTTTGTTATTATACTTATATAGTTTACCAACTGGAGGAGTAACTGGGTATTTGGGTCATGTTACCACTTGCAAGCCAAAAAAATGCAAGACCTTAACATTTTACTGAACATGTTCAGTAAAATGTTCAGGTCTGTCTTGTGACTTGCAATATATACAGTGTGTTAGTACTCAACTTTGTGATTTTTTAAAACAAAATCTATAAATGGTAGCATAAGTTTGTTCACTGATATAAAAAGACCAATTCAATAGCTTTCATTTAAAACAGAATTTTAAAAATTGATGCACGCAATCAGAGTGTACGTCAGTTAGAAGAAATTATGTCTTTTTACAAACTCGCCACGGGTAATAAATAGCTTATGCCAAAGCAATATATCCAAATTGTAAGTGTTTGCATGTGATCAGTCATGTGGAACAACTCAAGACATCTGAAGTACGCTAAAATTGTTTCTCACAAATGCCACAAATTATCAGGAAACGGGCAGAATGAATGTTGTGTCGTGTTTTTTGCTAAGCAATTTTCAAATAGAATCGAGTTCTGTGGAAGTGCATAATTGCCAACATCAGAAAGTTATTGTTAAATGACAATCAGAAGCATGCAATAGGCATCGCACGGAATTATTGCAATGAAATACCAAGAAATATTTTAATAGGTTAAGCATTTCTGCAAATTATTTACTGCCATGAACTTATTTTGTTTAACAAATGTATAAAGAGGCATCTTTTTTTAAACAAAGACAGGTAATATTTCCATTTAAAAGATAGGTAACATTTTCTATTTAATCAATAGCAAGTATTTAGTATAATCATTAAGTTCTTTCTTCATGAAATGAGAAGTCAAATAGAGTTGTCAACATTAAATGTTGGCAATTTTGAAAGAGAAATTATATTTTAAGGTAGAAAACATAAATTAAAATATCTTGTAGACGGAGTTATAGATTTCTGTCTTCATTGAAATGGAAAGGCAACAAATCAAATCTGTGGCGAGTTTTCAAAACTGGTGCCTTTACAGAATCCTCCCGTTCTTGGAAACGAAATATCATAATGCTCTCATTCTTTTTGCAAATTAAAGACAAAGAAATGTCTACCAATTAAGTTAATTCCAAGTTTCAAAATGGCACGGGAAGTATTTTTATACATTTATTTTTTTCTGAGTACTAATCACTTTGATACACCCTGTAGGGTGGTCTTCAAGTCTCACATAGGGTATCAAATCTTCTGTCTCTTAGGCTGCGATCACATAGAACTATACTATTCAGGTATACGGTGCACAATTTCTCTTCTTGGCACGTGTATAGATTCAATCGAACACATGAATTTGATGCTACCGGGTAGTACTCCTATTTTTGAGAAGTAGACATGTTGAGATGAATGATCTTATCATGTAAACATCATATTTTTATATAGTCGACATGTTGAGAAAAAATATCTCATCATGTAAACATCCCATTTTTAGGAAGTGTACATGTTGATATGATTGATCTAGTCATATGAACATCTGTTGTTTTAAAGAGTTAAATTATCTTATGTTAACATAGATTTTTTTGGACGTCTTCATGTTGTGATATATGACCTAATCATGTTAAATTGCTAATTTTATGAAGTGAAAGTTTTTATATATAATTAATATGTATTCATGGTAAGATAAATTATCTCACCAAGTGATGGCACTTTAAACGCTCCGTAAAAATCAACAAGATATTCTAGATTTTGCAAAATGAATTGTGGTCTCTTTGATAGGCTTTAGGCTTTGATGAGAATTCTGAGAAATCCATTAACAAAATGCTTTTCAGGTTGGGCGTGCGTGACCTTATAGTGATGTGGTGATTGGTATTGCATCATGATTAGCAAAACACATCTTATCAGCATTATCAATGCAACAAAAAAGTCACTTGCACAGGCCTATTTGTTCAGGGTTCGCTTCAAATTTCAACTGGCGGGCAGTTGTTATTGTTCAGGAAAATAGCAACCGCCTAGAACCGGTGCCGGTTGAGTTTTGAAGCAATCCCTTACAATCTTTCCTTCTATACCAAGTACAACATTATTTCTGCGGCAAGGGTCAATGGCAATTCTGCTTCAGTATACACTAAAAATTATACGGCTAATTTCTCAAAGTCAAGTTGGGCATATCTTAGCTTGGATTTTAACACTTTTGTAGTGATAAATGTTTAAAATTGCTGTTGAGATATGATTTGGAATATATTAAAGACAGAATATGTAATAAAAGAATCAAATTTGACCCGAACGTCTCTACTGATCTTTAACTCAACAAAAATGATTCTTACCTACATACATGCAGCAATCTTCAAATGTTGACCAATTAAAGAACAACTAAGCTATTTAGCAATAGATCCCCTTGTCTTGTTTTTTGGTAGTTATAATAAAAAGTTGATAACAGCAACCATATTATATACATCATCTTATTATGTAGATCAAAGCGCTGCAGCCGACATTCAAAAACTATCACAATGATTTCATTATAACTAGGGTCTTTTGAATAGATTCATCATTAATGTATATGCCCTATTTGCATAGTGTACAAATCAAACTCCCCAGTAGATCAACAGAGGGTTTGCACGACATGATACGCGCCATACAAACAGACAATTTTTGCCGCCATCTTGGAGTAGTTTGTGATGTAAACAAGACATCAAAATTGACAGTAAATCATGGTTGACTTCGAATAATTACTTGAAAATTAAACTATAAATGAACTGTATATTCTTGTCATCATTAATTGTCATCTGGCATCGTGATGCTGCTAAAAGATTATAATGTAACCGTACTTTTTGTTTCCAGGCCCATCAACATGACGTTGTGAGTATGATGATGTCACATGCAAACCCTCTATTGTCAAAGCATATGATAGTTTAGGTATCACGTTTTGACATGATTTTTAGTCAACAATAGCACACAACATCATGACCTTTGGATTCTGAGTCCTGCATAAGTCCATTATCCAGCCTTCATAAATGTTGCTTGTTTCATTTTAATTTCAAACAGTCCTGTGATACTTACCTTACAATGAGCTCGGAATTCTTGTTCTTGTTTCTTTAAGTTTTCATTCATAGCTACAAGAGACCTCAACTTCTGAAGCACACTGAAAACAAATCAAATATCATGAACAAAATATCTTAAATCTACACATATTTGATGTGAACTGTTAAGTGATAGACAATTTCATACTTTTAAAAATCAATTTAAAATCAAAATCAATTTTAACCTAATAAAAGTTGCATATTAGCTGAGCCCAGACCTACATCAGGAAATCCCAAAATCGTTTTGAAAACAGGTGGAAACAAACAGCGCAAATTGACTCATTTCATACACTGCACCTTGCCTGACACTACTTCAGGACTTGGCAGCAAGTTCAAGCATGCTCATTTCACAAACTCCCAGATGTCAGCTCACAGCTATACCTTTCATTGACAAAACTGATGTCGCTTTTTTGTGTTTTTCGGGATTTTATGGTATTTCTAAACATAATCATACCTTCATGATCCCAAAATGTTTGGTTTGTGTTTTCAACAGATTTGTGTGACTTTACCTTTTGTTTTCTTCTGTCTCAACGGCTTCTAATTTTTGCATTTCTTCTTCAATTTTGGCTGAGAATTCCTCCACCTCCTGCAGCTTGTCATGGATTTGATTGTGGGAGTCATGTAGCTCTTGTTGTTGGGCAGTGATCTGCAGGAATTATAACAAATAAAGAATCATGGTAGATGTACAAGCATTTGAGTGCTTGTTGTAAAAAAACACAGAAATACACAACACGGAATGGACCTCCGTGAATTCATCAACACATGGCAAATACCTAACACAAGAGAATCGCTTAACTATTTTACTAATGGCATAAACTCACATATTTTGAGAGAAAATGCATGTGCTCCATCATTATCCTTTCATTTTGGCAATAAAACATGAAAAAAGTTGAGTTTGAAGCCCATTTCTGCAATGTAAATTCCTTAATCACTGGCGAAACCAATGCTTTGTTAGCAGGTCGCACGATGCATTATGGGTAAAATATTAAAATGTTAAAAGAAATGGTCCAGGCATGATCATAACCAAACAAATCTGCTGAAATATATCAAGGACTCATATCATGAACAAGTTTTGTAAAACGCGGAAATAGTGGTAAGAAATCTGAAAAACATGTTGTATTTGTACATACTTCTTGTAATTTCTTCTCCTGCATGGCAATCTGCTTATTCAATGATGTCACAAGTCTCTGATGCTGTTGCGCTCCACTCACTCTCTCTGGTTTGTCTTCCATCTCTAGCTCAGATTTCTAAAGAAGAGAGAGAGAAAAATGTCTCAAATAGAAAAATAATCGATACAATAAATTATCTTCCTTTATTATGACTACAGCATGTTTTAATATTCAGTTTGTTTTGATAAAACACACACAACCGCATCTGTTTGTCATCCATATTAAAAATGAAAATGTCCAAAAGATTCAAAAAGTTTTTCAATTTAGTGTCAAATCGGTTTCATCAATAACAGAAAGATTTTAATTTTTACTCTCATTGATCTGACTTTTAAGAAAGCAATTCTGTATATTTGTTCACAAAATATGAACTATGAGTCATTTTGTAAGACAAATTACTAGAGCAAGCATCCATACACTCTATCTGATATATAATAAACATTTACAGAACAGACTCACAAATGTGACCCGTCATATCGAAAATTACCTTAAGGTCGACATAGTATATCATGTAATATACACAGGCTTATCAGATGCATTAACAGTGTACTGAACACAGTGCCAAAAACTGAACCGAGACGCTTCATTGATTGGTCTACATCTAGTTACCTGTAGATGATCACTGGACCCCTAGCTGATGTGAGGTTAACTCATTTCTATAGCTTTCAAATGCTTTAGAATACTCCTCCTACGATAATACAAATATTTGCCCTTTCTTAAAACTCGTCATCTGTGATGTCTTAGGCATGTTTATTTTTGCAACCCAATGTTCATCATAGAAGATATCTGTAGTGGAACTACAATTGATTAGACTTTTTCACTACATCACTTTCTAACCATGTGAAAAACATTTTACCAATCATTGTTATTCAGTGACCCCTTCAGTTACTCATGCGAATAAAAGAACAGGAAAAAATTAAGTATGACAAGTTATTGAAAATTTAATGCAAATGAAAGAAAACGATAAAGGCACTTCAATTTTGGGACAGGAATATTTATTAGTGATAAATTTTAGTGGGCCTTTCAACAAGTTTGATGGCTTTCAGCATAGATGATAGAGATCACGATAAAGTACTCAAGAATTTCAATTGAGCCGGTTTCATCCCTTTGAAACAACAACACTTGATATTACAAAGGTTTGAATTTTGCGGGAGTTATTATCAATGACAACCAATGGCCAAAGACAATGGAATGCACATGGTTAACTCATGGGTTAATCTTTTGCGCAATAAACAATTTCATGGTCGAATAATCCAATAATATTATGAAATTTAAACAGATAGATACCATGGTAAAAGCTCTGTCACACATCACCGTGTACAGCCCAAACGTACAAATAACGTACTGAACGTGTGCCAAAAAGACCACCACCGTATGGCTAATGAATTGAATGTATACATTATGGACAAACCGTACGGATAACGGATTGAACGTACTTCTAATGAACACATGATGAACAACAATGTATAAACCAAAGCAATAGTGGTTGTTTACTTTGAATAAACAAAGCAACTAAACAAACAGGATTTTATGATTAACGTAGGACTTTTAGTGTCAAAATGGTTAATTTTGTATTACACTTTCTCAATGAAAATACTTTTTGGCGGCTGTGTATAAAGATTTTCTTCAATTTACCTTTTTTGCATAGTGCAGGAACTGCGTGGATTTACTAATCTAAAGACATAGGTTTTTAGGAAAAATATATGGCTTCTTAGGGAACTATATTTAAGTCACATCATTGCTACCGTTTTAAGTCAATGGAATGTTAAACATCTTGGTTTGTGAAAGGTATCATGAAAACAATCTCTTCTTGTCCTATTTTTCATCAAAACATTTTAGTGAACTAGTTTGCTACGAACCTGGAAGTATGGAGACAAATTTGATATGCGTACCAAAAATTTAGGCGATGCATTATATCTCATTTTCATGCACTCACCACATGAATTGAGTACGGTGTTGTCTGCGATTGAGAAACATGTGAGTAAATTTTCTAAGAACTATAGTTTTCTGAAACGGCCCAATGCGTTTTACCAATGTGGATATAAATTGGTAACCGAACATCCAATAACCAAAAGCAAGGTGTCATTTTAAAGCTTAAAATCTCAGCTTTCAGGTGAGATTTTGGGACCCTTAAGCCCATGATATACTAGCAAGATGCAGCTAGTGTGTGGTTTGATTTTAGATGCTTTGAAGACGCCAACCAGACGTTAACAAGGTAAACTTATTCGAACCTTAGCATTTCTGTTTCCATTTCTAGCTAGACACAAGCTGCGTTTTGCTAGTATATCATGGGCATGAAGATACCTTTCGATATGGGGGGGGGGGTCATAAAACCTTCCTCATATTCCTCACCCTGCCTGCATATTCCGTCGCTATCTGCTCAATTTCTTCTGCCTGCAATCCAACAATATTACCAACAGTACTGGCAGTAAGCTTGCCCTGAGAAATAAATAGAGAGATCAAACGATATTACCAACAGTACTGGCAGTAAGCTTGCCCTGAGAAATAAATAGAGAGATCAAACGATATTACCAACAGTACTGGCAGTAAGCTTGCCCTGGGGAATAAATATATGAAATGATGGCGCTGTTAACTTTATAAAAAATTTATTTCAGCAATGCATTTGTAAACATATTCTCCTTAAAAACATTCCTGTTTCCAATTTTTAGCGGGAAATTTTCCTTGAAAATTAAAAATTTAACAACAATTTGTATACTGGCTCCCATTTTGAAACAGAGAAACAGATTATCAAATTTCTTGATTTATACCAATTGTGTTTACTTGGTGTATCACTCACTAAAGTTTTAAAGACAAATTATTTTGGGAACATAGTTTTTAATGCATACAAAATCCTAAGTCCAAATGGACCCCACTTCACAATTTTAATTTATTGAGCAGTATTGCATGACTTTTGCTTCCCATGTATTTTCAATTATTTCAACAATAAACATATAATGTTATAATAGAGCTCAGCATTTCATCATTAGTCAAGAACCTAAGAAGTGACAGCATAAGTATATAGAATTAAAGCCAAATCATATTTCTAGAATTTTTTTTTTTCAATATCACTGGTACTTCCACCCCTTGTAGGATACCATTCTCACTGTAAACTCTGTAATTGTAAGCTGCAAGAGTGTAATCTGAGACTAGTATACCCTTTTTATAGTCTCAGGTCTAATGTACTATAACTCCCAACCTAAACACCTTTCCATCTCCCTAGATATTTATGACACAAGTTTCTTGACCGAAGTTTCTTTCATCAAAGCAAGATGACTTTTTACATATGCTAGGCTCCCGCCTTAATAACGCAACTAGATTATCTCAGTATCCCGCATGCCACTCCTAAGAGTTTACTCTTGTCCTAAAGCTTCTTCACTATTATGATGTGCGAGTTATTTTATCTGCTGGCGTTTAGCTAAACTTCCCTTGAAACCCTAATATACCCTACTCATCCAGAAATCAAATACACTCTATTATATACTGTATTAATAAATTTAAGCGTGTTGATACCCTATGACATTATTTCAAATAGTTTAAACCATCTCGAGAAAAACCCGTAAATAGTTCTTTTGAAAAGACTATTTACGGGTTTTCTGCGTAATTTATAGCTGCGTCACTTTCACGCATGGACTTACGCGTGCAACAAACTTAGACGCGCAAGCCAATACGTGCAAAAACCTATTACTTCCATTCATGGTTATAGCATTTTGTTAGTGCATTTTTTTAAGTAAGATTAATTAAATTAGGCCATCGGGCAAATAAAAATTAGTTAAAAATTTATTAATACAGTATGTAAAACAAATATATACTGACATTTTCAGATCTCTGGATTAAAACTATGGTCCTTCATTGACTAAAATTCAGCTACTTTACTTCGGGGCTCAGTAAAATAGCTAAATTTTAGTCACTTCAGGTCCATAGTTTAAGTCACTTCAGGTCCATAGTTTTAACCAGAGATCTTCAAGTCAGTATATATTTGTATACTATCTCATCTCTTCAATCTCAATGTCTGACATGTATCTCATCAAAGCATGGATCCATTTTTACTTTGTGTTGCGTCTTCACTATCTATGGTGTCAGAGCTAATTTACCTACTGGAGTGAAACTGAAGTCTCAAGGAACCCCAATAAAACCTACTGACCCAAAAAAACCTAATACACCCTACTAACCCACCTCCTCAATCTCAATGCCCGACATGCCTCTCATCAAAGCCTGGATGCGTTTTTCCTCCTGCGCTATAGCCTCCTCACTATCCATGGTGTCGGAGCGATCTTTGCCCGCTGGGGATAGGCCTGCAGCAATGGCCTTTTTCTTTGCTTCCTTTTCAGCATCTTTCTCAGATTTGGAAGCACGACTTAACCCATACCTCCTAAATTTGTGAAACAAGATTGAGAGACAAAACAGGGTTAGATGATATTTCACTTTAACAAGATACAGGTATTAAATTAGAATTGCTTCACAAGTTGTGCATAAATCCCACTCTAAGCAGATTCAAAATACATTGATAGAATTGCACTTACCATAATTTTCAAAAATATATTCATCTTGTTAAGGCTTTCGCCAATGAAACCAAACATGGTACTTGGTACCAAGTAAGCTAAAGGAAGCTTATCTTCAACTGGGCTCCAAGATATTTTTAAATTCAGTTTTTGAATGCAGGAGAAAGACTGGAGTGCCAAAGAAAAACCTGCTGAAGCGAGCATGGACAGAAAACCAAATGCACATAAAGCACGGGCCGGGGAATCGTAAACCCTGGACCATATTGGTGCAAAGCGAGGGAACACTGCTGCACTAACCCGCTATTGAGGTCTGGGTTTGTAAGAGTTTTAATATTGTTTTTTGGGAGAAAGCATACTCAAAGCCTAAATCATACATTACCTCCCATATTCCAACAGTGTTGACCGGACCTTCAATTCTTCTTCTTGGAGCCGATGTACATCAGCTCTACGATAGCGACGTTGGGGCTTGTAGGCCTCTTTGACTTCACTCACTGTTCCTACAGACTTATCCTTTCTAGCTTCAAACTCTACATCCTTGAAATGATAAATTAGAATATACATTTCAAACACTTATTTTTTGCATGAAAAACATTTTACAAAACAAATGTTAGTTTCTATTCACAAAAGGTAACGAAAATTAAGAACTTCCAAAATATAGGTTAATTTATAAATAATTTATAATTTGAATTAATAGGTTCAACTGCATGAGGGTTAGCATTTTAAAATTTGTTTTCAATTCTATTTTTTATAACTTTCAGATTTCCCCATATTTACAGATTTTGTGTCATTTTTAGTCAGTACTCAGCAGAATGCCACTATTTTAATTGTACTATGGGCTGGATTTGGCACCAGTGCTGCCATTTGAGAAGGTCTGAATTAAACACGCTACACATTTTAATCGCTCATATGAACATTTTTCCTGGGTCAACAAGCACTGTCCAAAGTAGGTGTTGATGTGATTATAATACTGGATACAAAACATGCAGGATGACATTACATGATGTTCAGGAACTTTGTTTAAATTTGAGTTACAGACATGTAGAGGGGAGATACCGGACGACGTATATAGTTCTGTGAAATGGCGTTGTTAGCGATGGAGCTCAAATTGGGGGTATGCAGATATACTAGATTCCTGCCAAAATCAACTCCAGGCGTTAAGATTCAGTTTTATAGTCTACAAAAAATAATACTCTATGTTAATAAAATGCCAACTATTAGGCAAATTATGTCTGTCTGTTTTTGATATTTGCACAATATAACAAGATGTGATGCATCATTGGCTAAAACTAGAATACTCCTAATTTGAACCCTGTGCCAGAATAAAAATGGCAGCCAGTCCGGTTTTATTCCTCTATATCTATGGTTTGACATTATACAAGATAATTTAACAGCAGTGACTCACCTCTGGTGTCTGATGGTGTTTGTTAAATTGAGACACAGAAAATGCTCTGATTTGGTCACCCATTTCTTCCCTAGTTTCAATGGCTCTCTTCACTAGCCACTGCAAATGAAAGACAACACACAAATTTCCACACTGACATGCTACTGAATATATCTAGACCAAGTATTAGGTTTTAGAGTGATTTAAAATGACAAAAAGCATGAAAAATTATTGGGTTATTTTCGATTTTTGAATTTTGAATTCAGAAGAAACTGAAGTGCTCGGAGAAGATCTGCAAGAATGAGTATCATAGATTTCCAACCAAATCATGTATAACCTTTGCCCAAATGGGAATCAGACCCAGATGGCAGAGGTGAAAGGAAAGGGAACTACCGCTTTGTCAACTCATCTCCCAAAATCACAATCACAATTATTGGGCTCAAAATTGCAACACTTAGTCCTGTAATGTATAAGGGTAAGATCATAGATTAAAGAAAGTACAGATAGCAAACAGGACTATTTGCACTCTAAAAATTTGGCTTATTTTGGGGATGGTGCCATGCATGGACCAAACCGTACTGACCCAAACTGTGTCCTAGCTTACTTGACTACAATGCACTAGTGCTTGAATGTTTGATTGTTGAATTTCTCAAAGTACTTTTGTAAAAACATTTAATGATTTATATGATGAGTGTGTACCGCTTAAGAAATGTAACAAAAAGCGTAAACGAGATCCAAGATATCCA